>PVKA01005013.1:9454-19952 GCA_004027165.1 Ctenomys sociabilis | reverse complement strand
ACAAAGCAGTTCTTACAGCCTTCTGAATATTTGGAATGTTTGGAATAACTATATGCAGCTGCAGCTGTGTGAATCTTCTACTTTTCCTCACTCATTACTGAGGGAAAGAAAAGTAAATTAATTTCGTGATCTGAGGATTTAATTTTGTCACTTAATTTATCTATAGTATTGCATGGCTTTTTAGAATGACAAATACCTAAGTAAAATCAATGAAATTCTTAAGACTATGTAAATTGTTTTTCATTAATTTTATTGAGAAAAAATTGCAACGAGAAAGCTTCAAAATAGGTTGGTAGGAGAGTTACAACAATTAATACATTGCATATTGTTGTCTTTGTAGTAGTCACCTGTCCAAACACTAGTAGTACAAATCTTTCTTCTTATTAAATTAAGAGAAAGTAGCTATATATCTATCCCAACTAATCTGTATATACAGATACAAAATTGTCTTTCATTTATATCTCCTTTTTTTGCTTAGTTTTGTCAGAGATGGGTATTCCAATGCCATCCAAATATTGTAGGTGCATGAATTCAGCAAAATATTCCAATATAGTCCAGTAGTCCACAATAGTAGTGGGTTATCTGCAGGACTGGCAATGTCTGAATCTGTTGACTTGAGCCTTTCACAGCTCAGCGTATTAACATGGCTTCACTTTTCATACTTCATTTCTACATTTTTCTGCTGGATGGTTAAGACCAAGATAAATCAAGACCTACATAACAAGAAATTTAACTTTTGTGTCTGACAAGGTCAGTCAGTAAATTGTTTTAAGAACCACGTTTTATTATACTTTACCTCATTGCCATATAGGAAAGGACCCTGAAGACATAGGTATGTTCACTTCATCATAGGCAGGTTACTTGATTTCTTTGAATTTTCTTTTCTTTTCTCTTCTTTTCTTTCTTTTTCTTTCAATCCTTTATTTATTTTTTCAGTACAGGGTCTCACTATGCAGCTCAGACCAGACTCATAGTGATCCTCTTATCTCAGCTTTCCCAGTGCTGGGATTACAGATATGTACCACCATATCCAGTTTTGGAGGTTGGCATAATGTGCCCAGTACTGTACAATATATGGTACCAGGAATCAAACTCAGGTCCCTGTGCTATCCAAGCAAGCACTTAAACCACCGAGCTATCTCCACTGCCCCTAGAATTTTAGTTTCAAAATTCAAGATTTGCATTAATGGTGGTTGGACAGGATATTATGTCTGCTTCTAGTATTATGGACAACCACTAGGAAAATAACAAGGTAGAAAGTATTAATTATTGAATCTTTGATATAATTCAGGTATAAAAAATAAGATACGTAAACAGCTCCACTCTCTTAATTTACTGATAAGAGACATCTGCTATAATAATGTCTGTAAGTATAATATCATGTATGCACCTTGTACGATACCAAAGCATTATGAAAACAGTTTGCAATGTATTAATTTTCGAATCTGTCATGTTAAGCTATCTTAAAACTGTCTCATTGATATTTGTACTTTAATAAAATAAAAAATAAATTAAAAAAACTGATGTCAACTTTTATAGCTGCACCTTTCTCATAGGGTCGTTGTAAGGACTAGCAGTAGACAATATATGCAATATATCCCTTTGTAAAATGTAAAACTGTAACACTAGAATTAATAAAAAGCCTTCATTTTTAAATAAGTTCTTTAAGAAGCAAAATTCCCAAGCTAGCATTACTCTATATGTCTTAGAAAGGTCCACGTGTCATAATTTGACCTTTCTCTCTAACAGAACCAGAATCTTGTGTGCCTGTGAAAATTCTAACCCAGTCATTGCTGCAAGACGTTGCAGGAAAAGCAAGGAAAGAGAAAGTGAAGTTACCCCACTATCTGCTGGGCTCCAAGCCAAAGTCCCAACCACTTGCAAAGGTAAAAAGACATGGGAACAAATTTCACAGATCCTGTTAACATTTTCTATAATCCTTTTGCATAGCAGTTCCTAGCTTCAGCCACCATGAGCTGTTTTGTACTCTTTCCACCATCTCGTGTGAGGTCTATAGTCACAGAAACTACAGCAGTGCTCTGGACAAGCTAACGCCTACAGACTCTTGAGATGAATTTTATGAGCTAGTCATTAAACGATTGATAGCAGTTATCAGCTGTGCTGGGACTTTTGTCTCTTGAGACTGTTCAGCAGCTCACTACGGGATCACTAGCCAGCCTTTTGATGATGCTTAGGCTAGAATCTACATGACTCAGATGTGTGCAGGACCTGCTCTCACTTGTGCCTCAGACTCACCTTCCTTTAGCCACTGTAGGTTTCTCTTCTTCCCCTACCCCAAGCCTCTAAGATTATATTTTCACCCTCCAGTTCTAATAGGCTCACTAGTAACATTTTGATAGTTATCTTCTCTGTTTTCATATCACACAGTAGTCACTGCTATCATAGAAATCATTGCCATGTGCATAACTAATACATAATAGGAGTGATTCTCAAATGCACTGTGCTTGTGGATTACCGAGGGCTCAGGTCTTATGTGGAGCCAGGGATCCTGTAGTTCTCACCAACTCCCAGCATTGCTTCTCTGCAAAGCACAGAGAAGAGCACTGGTAGTATCAGCAACACCTGAGAATTGGTACACATGCAAGCTCTTGACCCTGCCCCAGTTGCATGGGAAGAGAAACTCTGAGAGTGGGATCCCCAGTTTGTATCTTAGTGAGTCCTTGAGATTTTGAGGGCAGCTGACTTGGATAGTCATTGGCACAGAGGAAGATGGATATCTCACCATTATTTTGCTCCCATGATAGGAGCTTATTCTTATTTTGAGAACCCCAAGTAGAATCATTTTGCTAATTCTCTGCTCTGACTTCCTAGGTACTAGATCCTGTGGGAGGAAAAGTGAACACATCCTCTGTTGCTTCTGCTGCCATCAATAATGCAAAGTGCACCCCACTTGGGTTCCACCTTCTCCCACCATCTGTGAAGTTTGGGGTGCTTAGAGAAGGGCACACCTATGCCACCACTGTGAAACTCAAGAACGTCGGTGTGGACTTCAGCAGGTGAGGCCATGCTCCTGGGCCTGCTCAGGCTCCCGTGCCTGCTCTGCAACTTGTCCTTGCCAGCTGGCTCAGGGAATGATTTCTGAACTGCAGCTGCACGCTGAAGCTTCACACCCTTCACTCAGCAGCTTACTCACTGACGTTATCTTTCACTCATTCATTCACTCATTCTTCATCTATCATAGCCCAAAAATAGACAGGCTATATAAATGTTTCAGCAATACACAAAGCTTGAAAGTATTTCTCAGATTAATCAACAACTATAATACCAGTTGGTGTACATGCAGATAGTAAAATGGACACTAGAGAGAAATAAATTCACATATCCAGTATCACATTGACACCACCCTTCCTGGCTTTTGTGGCAAGAGAAGCTAAAATCTACTAAATAAGTATGGATTCTACAAGTAGTGGAATTTTATTACCCCTAATTTTCATTTGCATACTAGGCATCTTGGTTTATTCATCCCACATAATTGCCATTTTGTATTCTTGAACCTACATCCCCCATCTTCCTAAATCCAGCTGCTGATAGTTTGTTCCCTATCTTGTATTCCAGGATATTTCTTTTAACTTCTACACATAGGTGGGCTTATATTTTTTCTACAACTAATTTATTTTATTTGGCATAATGCTCTCCCAGATTTTCCATGTTATAGCAAATGGCAAGATCTCATGCTTTTATAGGACACAAATGAACATACATGACATATATATCCAAATAAGACACAAAAAATGGCCAATAATTGGTATATAAAAATGTGCTCAACAATGTAGGAGATGCTTCCTGGTCCTCGTCTCAGTCCAAGAAACCAATATTTGTAATCCCAAAGTTACGTTATTGGAATCTCATCAAGTTGATTCCAATCTACCACTTTCAATGCAGCCCACGGCGAAAATGAGGACACTAAATTATATTTTTAATCTTCGGGGAGTCGAGGGGCTCTAAGTCCTGCCATGACATGGCTTTCCAGAATCAACAGAGCAACCCAGGGCCTCGCCAGGTTTTAATTCAGTGAGGGAGTGGCTTGAGGATTTACTGAGAATTGTGGGAAGTAGGTGACTACTGTGAGCTGAGCTAGGTGGGTGGCCTACATTTACCTCTGCCATATGCAGAGAGGATATGCAGAGAGTAATCTGCATTATATAGTATTTAATGTTTTGAGAAGTCTAGGGCTTCAGCTTTGAGGTAGTTTTTCAAGCCCCAGGACATCATAGCCTCTATCTTGAGGCTCGATCCCAGCTGGCAGCGCGGAGCATTAGCTCTACCATCCTGTCTCCACCCGGCTCACGTTAAGGAGCAGCAGGCTTACCAGGGAAACACACATGCCACCTTCAAAGACTATCACCAGCACCTCAGCTAGACCAATACACATTGCTTGAGGCCAATTGAAGGATAAACAGAAGTCCTAGCCAGCACTGTACATAACAATATGAGGAAATAGGATCAGACTCAGTCAAAATGGAGACAGTAGCTTTTCTTTCAGGGGGAGCTGCTCAGGTGGTCCCCACACAACAACATCATTAATGTAACTGAGAAAATGTAAGTCAAAAACCACTACAAAATATCATCTCATACCTATTGAGGAAATTATTATTAACAAGTGAAAAAAATAAGTATATGTGCAATATTGCACATATACTTATTTTTTTCACTTTTTAATATATATATATCACATCATATCACATAAATTAATGTTATACTTTTCTTTCTCCATTTACCTCTTTGAGCATTTAGATTGTATTGCTCTCTCAGTTACTGTGGATGATGTTTCAGTGGACATGGGTGTGTTCACCCCATAGTCTAAGATGATAATTTTCTGTATTTGTGGGTATGCCCAGGAGAGGGATCACTGTGTTGTAAAATAGTTTTATTTTTAATTTCTTTAGAAATAACCATACTGTTCTTCATAAGGGTATTTCTTGTAATAGTACAAGATTTCCCTTTCTCTACTGTCTCACTGATTATTTTACCTTTTGACTTTTTCATTTTGTACTTCCTTTCATTTGGTGTAGGGAATCTCTTTATTCTTATATGTTCCTGTATATTTATTTTCACTTTGTAGCCTGAGTTTTTAACATAAAATAAAAAAAAATAATTACATAGGTCAGTGTCTGGGGCTTTTGCCTTAAGTTCTCTTCAGGAGTTTTGTAGCATCAAGTCTTATGTTTGAGTGTTTTAAATATTCAGAGTGGGCTTTCTGTATGTTGCCAGTTAAGGGTCTATTTTCATTCTTTTGCATGTGGAAATCCAGGTTTCTCAACACAACTTATTGAAGATGCTGACCTTTCTCCTATTGTGTCCTCCTGGTGCCTTTATTGAAAACCAATTGGTAATACATATTTGAGTTTATTTCTGGTCTCTCTATTCTATTCTACTGGTCTATGCATATGGACTTTAATCCCAACAGATCTACTTCACTGGACTAAAACATGCCTCAAGAATTAATAAAGCACGCTCCTGGGTGTGCTTAGTTGAATCACAGAATGATGGCCTTGGGCACTGTACGTGGCCCTTGACCCATTCTTTTCTGGTACCATACATTCCCTTGCCTTTCTTCCAAGAAGCCATGAACTCAGTGGCTTGGCTTTGCCATGCCTTCCTGCTAGATGTTTTTGCCTTGAGCCAGCTGATCATGGATTGAATCCCCTCAGATTGTGAGCTGAACTGAAGCTTTCCTTCTTTAGGTTGTGGGTGTTAGATATTGTGTTCTAGCAATGAAAAACTAGTACCAGAAAAGTAGAGTCATTGCTGTGGCTATACATTGTCACCTTGTTTGGATACTACTGAAACTGGTTTTTAATGGGGTTTGGAAAGTTTTGTGGGCTAGGAAAACCTCAGGACACTATAAACTTGATAGGTATTTCTTACTAGAGCTCAAAAGGTCAAAACACTGATAGGTAAGACCAGGCTCCGAAGACTTCAGCTGGACTAGGTATCATGTATGCTATACTCTGGCAGAAAACTTAGCTACATTTCGACTATGTCCTTAAACTTTGAGGAAACTGAGTCTAGCAGTTTCAGACTAATTAATCTGGTGGAGGAAATTTCAAAACAGCCCAACATTCAGGCTGTGTGTGATACAGGCCTTGCTGCCTTTATTCACTCAGATTTACCTTAAGAATAAGGGGCAAAAGATAGAGCAAAAAAGTTTGAAAAACTTAAATTTGGGCTCAGACGAATGATGTATAAATTTGGGGCCAACAGAGGTAAGACTGCTAAAAAGATTAACACCACCAAAAAGAAAGCAATGTAATGCCATCTCAGGAGCCAGCAAGACCCCACCTGTTGCAGGCTCAAGGGTGTAGAAATATAAGTTTCATTTGAAAACAAAGTCCGTAGGATGCCTATTGGAGAAGGGCCTCCTAGGCAATTGTTCCTGCTATGATCTGGGCCTTGTTCCCCCAACCCTTGTGAAGTCATGGGGTGGCTTCTGGAGTTTGTGACTGATCGTTGTGGGTGTGGATGCTGTACCTGCCCTGGGGCAGGAGATCTGCATTACGATGTAAGGAGGGGAAAGAAGTTAGCTAGCAGCTACAGCTCCTGCTCTTCCCTTTGTTCTTTGCTGCCGCCATGAAAGTTGTTCTCTGCCATGTGCCACGCTGCCTTGGAGCCAGCTGAGCATGGACTGAAACCTCCATTAACTGTGAGCTAAATAAACCTTTCCTTTCTTCATTTTGGATGTTGAGTATTTTGTTCCAGCAACAAGAGAAGAGTAACTGAGACAGTTCCCTAGGATTCATTTCTCTTCTTTCAGCCATTCAGCCCCTCAGCTATAACCATGGTTCAAGGTGCCTGGCAGCTGACCTTGGTATTGTCCAATTATGACGGACTTACTAGCATGCAGAATGCAAGGGATGCAGAGACAGAAAGCTTTCCACACAGAGATCAAAGGAAGGCTTAGGAGTCCAACCAAGGAGTCCATGATAGTGTAGTCTGTGGCACTCTGGAAATGAAGCCAAAGGTATAGGGAAGTCCCCAGGAAGTTGGAGAGCCAGTAATATGGGACATGTGCTAAAAAGAGCTGCAGGCCATGAGTGGAGCCAGCCCAAGAGAGCGTCTGTGGGCTTCAACCAGCCAGGACATAGGGATGGGACTGCCAGAGCCCCATGGATCTCACTTTCAAGCACCAGGTGCTCTAGAGAGGCTAGATGCAGAGCCACAAGACTTATGTCTGCCCTGCAAGCTCTGGTCCTATTGTTTTATATGCCCTTTTCTTTCCCTTTTAAAGTGGGAATGTTGGGCTGAGGAGATAGCTCAGCTCCTGTCTGGCAAGTGCAAGGACCTCAGTTCAATCTTCAGTACCACATGCACTGCTGACCCTGGAACCCTAGGTGCACCATGCTAGCCACCAAAACCAGGCATGGGGGCTCACACCTGCAATCCCAGCATTGGGGAAGCTGAGACAGGAGGATAATTATGAGTCTAAGCTGTGTATCAAGACCCTGTGCCAAATAAATAAATAAATAAATTAATTAAATTAAAAATAAATTAAAATGGTCATGTTTACACTTTGTACCTTGGGATTGTGTAACTGATTTTTTGTTTTTACACAGGCCATGTGTTTGCCTTGATTCTTAAGAGATATTTGAAAAATGCTGACCCTCTTGAGACTTTGGAGAAGGGACTACTGTGTTTTGATTACATAGAAGAAAGTTGTATTGTTAGGCAGAATTATGAACTTGCTATTTTCTTTATTTGGAGATTAAGTAGAGCTTAAGATAGTGTATTTGGATATGAAGTTGACAAGGGGCAGACTGTTATTCCAGCTTCACTGGATGAAGAAATGCCTGGCAGACTAATAAAGCAGGGTACTGAGGATGTCTGCCTTGGAGGCCGTGGGTGCTATGTGTGGGCCCTCAGGCGTTCTGCTGTGGTACTCTTCCTCCATGTTGCTTCCCAGCTTCCTGGCCTGGCTGCCATGAGATTTCCACCCTGGAGCTAATTGACCATGGACCCCATCCCCTAACCGTGAGCCTGATCAAGCCTATGCTTTCAGCTGTGGGTGTCAGGTGTTTTGTCAAGGCTAATGGGATGCTTCTGCTTGTATGCCAGTACCATGCTGTTTCAAACATTCTTAGTATTTTTTTTCTGATTCAATCACTGTGTTTTGTTTGTCTGTCTGTTTTGGGGCTTTTGTAAGGAGGTAGTTGGTTGTAGCTATTTTGTTTTGGGATTTTTTGGTACTGGAAATTGAACTCAGGATCTTGTGCCTTCTAGGCAGGCCCTTGTGCCACTGAGTTATATCTAACTTCCACCTTAGAGCTTTCAATGCACCTCACAGGTCTCCTTTCTCATTCTTCTCAAGGTTTCCTTAACTTCCCTTTGAGGACTTTTTAGATATTTAAATACTATTTCAACCCTGTAATTGTTTTATAGGCAAGGTTTATCTTTTGTTTTTGGTGCCAAGGACCTAACCCAGGGTTCCCAGCTTCTTAGGCAAATGTCTTACTGCTGAATTAAATCCCCAGACCAGTTATTATATTTCTGTAAAGCAATTTAAAATCAGCACATATGTTACACCTAATTTTGTTTTTCTCTCTCAAAATGGCTTTGGCTATTCAGAGTCTTTTACAATTCCACAGAAATTTTAAAAGTTTTTTTCCATTTCTGTAACAGATTGTTATTGGGATTTTGATAGGAATTGTGCTGAATTCCTCTGTCCCTTTGAGTGGGGTAGATGTTTCTACCAATATTAGATCTCCCAACTGAGCACAGCACATGGTTCCATTTATTTGTGCCTTCTTCAGCTTCTTTCACTGATGTTTAGTGCTTGTGTAGGCACCAGTCTTTCCTTGGTTAAACTTAGTCTTAGGTAGTTTTTAAACTTCTGAGTTAAGTGAGATTGCCTTCTCGATTTTTCAGTTGGATTGTTCTTTGTGAGTTAAAATACGACTAATTTTTGTATGTTGGCATGTAATCCTGAAATGTTACTGAATTATTCTAATTTTTTGTGTAAATATTAGGGTTTCACATGTAGGATTACATTATCTGCAGACTAATTTTTGATTAATCAATTTAATTAATAAATTAAATATACTTTCAATTACATAAATTTTAGTTAATTTACTTTTTCATTTCTAATTTTTTTTTTTTAGTTATTTAGTACAGGACCTCATTACACATAGTCAGACTCATAATGATCTTCCTGTTTTCAACCTCCTAAGCTCTGGCATTACAGGTGTGCACCACCACACCCAGTCTCAGTCACGGTCTCAGTGCACCCCAGAGGCAAGGCCAGCATAGCCCTCTGGATATGAAACCCCAGTCCCTGTACCTGTGAAAGCAGGTGCTTTAATCTACTGAGCTATGTGGCCTGCCCTTCTTTTCTAACTTAAATGTTAATTGCCGTTGGTATTTAAGTTTTGCTATACTGAGTAGTGATGCTACAGTAAGCATCTGATTGTTGCCCTGGATTTCAGTGGAACTTTTTCCCCCACTGATTACAACTTGAGTTTTGGATCTTTATAAATGCCCTTTATTGTGTGGAAAAGCTTTCCTTTTATACATAAACTATGTAGTGCTTTTAATTAATTAGGAAGGATCTTAAACTTTGTGGAATGGGTTATCTGTGCCAGTTGAGATGATCAATTTCTATCTTCCATTCTGTCAATGTGATGTATCATTCTGATTGATTTGTATATGTGAAGCCAGCCACAGATATTTGGTCATTGATACTTTTTTTTTTGTCTTTTTGAGACAGGGTCTCACTGTGCAGTTCAGGCTGGCCTTAAGCTCACTTTGTAGCTCAGGCTGATCTTGAACTCACAAAATCCTCCTGCCTCAGCCTCCCGAGTGCTGGGATTACAGGCATGCACCACCACGCCCAACTTATTGATACATTTTTGATGTCCTGTTGAATTCAGTTTGCTACATTTTATTGGAGATTATCACAACAATCTTAATCCCATAAATTTCCCTGTGGTTTTCTTGTGATTTGTTTTGTGGCTTAATAGTCAAAGAGACACTGACCTCTAAATATGTTTAGAAGTATTCAGCTCTTTTACTCCAAAGAGTTTAAGAAACATGAATATGAGTGTTCTGGTGGCCTCATCTGGTCCCGGGCTCTCTCTCACTGACAGGTTTATAAACACTCAGACTCTGTGTTTTTTAATCTGTTCAAACATTCATTACAGACTAAATCTTACAAATTAAATCTTCATAAGTGGTATTTTTCTAGGCATTTATTCAATTCCTGTGAATCATCCAATTGTTGCTATCTAGTTCCTAATAGTCTGTTATGCTCCCTCTTGTATCTGAGGTACTGCCGGGTACATTCTTTGTCTTATTCTTCTTAAATTTTCATTTCTATTTTGACTAGATAAGAATTTGTCAGTTTTGTTTTTTTCAAAAAAGCACTTTTAATTTTATTGATTTTTTTGTATGAAATTTTGTTCTTTATTTCCATTTCTTTCTGTTCTGATTTTTTTTTTCCTGTGATTCAGGTTTTTTTTTTTTTTTTTTTTTTTTTTTTTTTTTT
>PVKA01005012.1:0-94095 GCA_004027165.1 Ctenomys sociabilis | reverse complement strand
AGCCATCTCCCTGGCCCCTAGCTCAACTTTTAGAAAAACAATAGTTCACATTACATTTAATGGGGAAATAGTGAGGGTTTTATTATTAAATCTGAGAACAAAAACACCACCACATCTTTTTGATATTGCATTTGAAAATTTATGCACTGCAACAGGCAAGAAAACATTAAAAGGTATAAAGTTTGGAAATTCAGATGAACTAGTACAAGCCCAAGTGAAATTGCATTTTTCTTAAAAGTAAAAAACGATAAGAGCGCAAGGGCCGAGGTTCGATTCCCAGCACCACAAGCTGTGCTGGCTTCGCACCCCGGGCACGCTGAGGCAGCGATTGAGACCGAGTGTGGCGATGGGCGTCTGTAATCCCAGTTCTTGGGAGGCTGAAATCAGGTGGGTTACTAGAAGTCCAATCTATGTAGTGAGACCCTGTAGACCCTGCCCTAAAAAAAAAAAAAAAAGTTAATGTGAATGTAAAAAGAGCCCAGAGTAGCAGAGTAGTCATAAACAACTTGAGAAAGAACAAAGCCAAAGGATTTGTTTCAAAAGAATTCAAGATTTTAAGATTTGTCAGACAACCGGGCCTGGTTTCATTCCTGGCGTGCTGTGCCAGGGCCGCCCCCGGGGGGGCACTGAGATGGCGACTGGGACTGGCCATGCTGGCGCGTGTTCATAATCCCAGCCCTTGGGAGGCTGGAAACAGGAGAATCACTAGAGTTTGGTTTGTGTCATGAGGCTCTGTAGACCCTATACTAAAAAAAAATAAAAAAGAGTTTTAAGATTTACTATAAAATTATAATAATGGAGATGAGTTTCATATTGATACAAACATGGACGAAGAGATCATGGAACAGAGTAGACTCCAGAAAAAAGACACTTGTCTCATGACTTATGTCAGTGATGCCACTTCAGAGCAGGAAAAAATAGTACTGTCTTTCCAATAAACCATGCTCAATGAACTGGATGTCCTTACAAGAAAAAAAAAAAAAAAAAAAAAGTACCTCGGTGTCTACCCCATGCCATGTACAAAAATAATGAAATAATGTGAGAGGCAATACAAACCTTAATATACAAGATAAAGCACTAATGCTTTTTAATAGGAAACCACAGTTGTTATCTTTATGTCTTTGCATATATGCAAAGGTTTTTAAGCAGAAAACCATTACAAAGAAATTTAAAAATCAATAAAATCAAAAACTTTCTTTTCACAAAAATGCATCAGTAATAGGGTGGATAAAGCAAATAAGAGACCAGAAAAAGATATTAGTGATACATATATCTGATAAAGAACTGGGATCCTGAATATATAAAGAATTTCTATAAATCAACAAGGAAGGAATGGACAGGAAAGATTTTAAAACTCCAAAAGACTTGCACAGGCAGTTGACAAAAAGGAAATATCAAAAAAGGCGAGTAAGTATTTGAAAAGGTGCTTAACATTAATGATTAAAGCAGCACAATGAAAATTACAGTGGGACACCCCAAGATACTCGCATATGCCACTAAAACTAAAGAGGCTGACACTTCCAAATTTTGCCAAAACCCCAGAGCAGCTAGATTGTCCCACATTGCAGGTGGAAGTAAGTGAGTGCTTCTTCTTTGGAGAAACATTTGGCAGCATCCACTAGAACTAAGTACAGGCCCACCCTGCAAGCCTGCGATTCCACACTGAGGCGTACGTGTGAGAGAAATGGCTTCATGTGTCCACCAAGAGACGTGTGTAAGAATGTTCATAGAATCTCTGCTCATCGTGGTAATCACAGTGGAAACAACCCAATAGCCATCCCTAGCAGAGTGGGTAACCAATGGCATATTTATAGAACCCAACAGCATACAGGCATGAAAATAAAACACTGTAACATACAACGACAAGGCTACATCTTACAGAGGTACTGTTGGATGAAAGAAGTTGATATATATAAGTATAAATTGGCTGATTTGATTTACACAAAGCTTAAGAACAAAAAAATTGTTAGAAATGAGAATGGTGGTTATCTATTCAGTAGGGATGTGGACTGACTGGGGCACATGGTGAGGCATGCTCAAGAGCTCAGTGTGTTCTATTTCTTGATTTTGGTGGTTGTTTCCCAGGTACAAATGAATGAAATTCATCAAGCTACACAGTGATGATTTGGTGATGGTATTCTGTGTGTTTATATCCTATGCAATGGTTTCAGTTAGAAATGTCACAGCAAACCATGCGAGGTAGGCTCTCTTGGATGACCCTGTGAGATGTATGGACGGGTGCAAACAAGTGCATATTGAACGTTTAGAATCATTCAGCGATCCCAACCTGATCTGGTACTGTGCCTCCTACTCATCTTAAACCACTATGCAGAGAAAAGAAGGAGGGGGATGGAGGCGAGAAAGATATGAAGTGGAAAAGGGCGGCCAGAGCAGGCAAGGTCGAGTGGATTGCATGTGTTCAGGAGTTGGGAAGCAAAATTAGAGCTACCAAGGAAAGAACCAAAGCCAATTCTGCCTTGTGTGGCCACAACATTGCCCCGGAGAGTGGTTAATCGTGATGAATGTTGGATCTGGGAGGAGTTTGTCCCATTTTCTCTACTGGGGACAGAAGCAGAGGGAAGAAGCCATGGGTAGCACCATGTTCTGCCCATCTGGAAATTCAGTCTTAGAGAAATCAGAGGATTCAAGAGTCTTTTGAAATTTGGAAACCCCAGCCTATTTCTTACACCTTTAACATGCTCAGTATCTATTCTCCCCAACTAACTGCACATCTGGGTATTTTTGGTAAAAGTTCAAACACACTTTTCTAGCACCCTTGGTAACTGTTGGTGTCCACCAAAATGTCTAGGGGCACTTTTTTTTTTTACTGGAGTGAGGAGGAGGATTCATGTGGCTGGAGAAGACTGTGGGATACACTCAGGAACAAAAGGGGGATGACAAACAGTTGGTCTTTTGGGTTGGGACTGTGTTCTTATTGATGGCTGTCTGAGAAAACAGGAGTTGAAAAACCTCCACAAGAGACCTTATTAGAGTCCAGACAATGTCATTGCTAACTGGGAGCTCAGGTGACAAAGGAAGACAATAGCATCTAGTAGGACTGTAACATCACCAGACAAAAGGACTTGGAGACTATCAGGCCTGGATGAGGCCACTGCTGGCCTGGGGACACTGAAGCTTTGGAGAAGGTGAAACAGCCATGGAGCTCCCCAGGTGTCACAGCACCAGGACAGTCACTTAGCTTTCATTCGAGACGATAGGAAACAGCAGGGGAACACACTCAGACTCACAGAGGCTTCTACTTGATTCACCCCAATCTACTTCTCCATTTATAATTACATGTATTAACAAGTTCATGGTGGTGAGACATGAAGAAGCATATTATGTAATCAGATTGTCTTTGATGGTATAGTTAATACTAATGTGATGATTATGTGTGAACATTTAAATATATGACACTCATTATCAAAAATTGATTTAAGGACCAGGAACTAGGTTCCCCCTCCCCCTCAGATTCTTTCATGTTCTTTGTGTCTGTGTTCTTACTAATTCAGTAGGATGGTACATGTCTTAACTCTTTAATGAATGGAATTGACTGGGCAGTCTATTAGCTGGGAATGTCAATCATTTTGAGTTTTCTCTGTAATCCCTTCCACAAAATCTGGCCCTGACTTCTCCTGCAGTAGCCCTTGCTCCTCCCTTGGGATTAGAATAAGAAAGTCAAAGCCTTGGAAAAGGCAGAGCAGGAGAAAGACTGATGGATGTGAGGAGGTGTGTCATGGGACTAGCTCTAAATATCTCTGCTACCTGGAGCAGACCAGCTAACCTCTCTGAGCTTCAAACATTTCATTAATATAGTTGGAGAAATAAAATGTTTTCTGATAGAACACTGGTAAAATAAATTATGGTGCATAATGTAAGATGCTGCACAATGCTTTGAAACACGGAGGCAGGCAGACAGAGCTCTTTGTTTTGGCAGATCCAAGACTGCTGTTAGAAAAAATTCACCTAGAGAATGATCCTGCTTTCAAAACACAAGTAGAACATGCCTATGAATAAAAACATTTGGAGGAATATACACCAAACCACTGTTGGTATTTAACTCTGACAGGTGTGGTAAGTTTTGTTTTTTAAAGCAAGTATTTCTGTAATATTTTGAGTTTCTTATAATATGCAAATACATATTTATACTGTGAACACAATGAAAAAATGAGAGTGAGTGAGGAATCTGATGCTCTGCATGCACTCTTTGTAACTCAAAACAACATTTTTTTTTTTTTTTTTTGGCAGAACTAGGGATTGAATTTAGGCCCTTGTGCTTGCCAGAGAAACACTTATTCTACTGAGCCATCTCCCCAGCCCTAAAACAATGCTTTTCCAAGGGTGTTGTCTTTTCTGCAGCTTTATGCTACTGTAGGAATTTGGGACAAACTTGTCTTTAAATGTATGAAGAAATATTAATTTCAGTAGTCAAAATCAGAGCTGGAACAATGGGAATTCAGTGCCCATGTGAGGGTCAAATAAAACTCACACAGAGCCCTGGGGCTCCTCGGGATGCAGGGCAGAACAGCTTGTGAGATGTTCAGGGGTGAGTTGCTCTGCTGACCAAAGGAAAGACTCATGTCATCCTCCCTTGTCTGAGCAGGCACTGAGATTTCTCACGCAGCCCTTTTGTTTCAATTGGTGTCAGAAGTTACCTGTAGGATGTGGAAGGACCTCCTCTGACCCATCTTGTCTTTGCTTGTAGATCTGGTCGTTGGAGGACCCAAGCGTGCTCCCAAAGCTCAGTTCTTTCCATTGTAAATCATTTTGCAAAGTGGGTGATGGGGAAGCCTAGTTCTTCAGAAATCCCTGGTGAAGAATGGTGTCCATGGTGAGCGAGTCCTGCAGGCTCTGTTCTTTTCTCAGTAGTCTCCAGCATGCACTCATGTATTAAAGGCTCTGGAAGGTGCTGCAGGAAGTTCAGTGTAAAGTACAGTTGTTTCACACTGTTTAAAAATTTTCTAAATCGCTTACTTTTATTTGAACACAAGACTCCCCTTCCATGAAACACACCTTGAGAGGCAATGCCCTGCAGTAGGAGGCCTTCTTCAAATCCAAAGAAATCAAAAGTTTTCATTTTCCCTTTCTATGAATCCTACTTGGTCTAGAAGCCAAGAAAGGTCAGTAGTAGTTATTAGTTTTTAAACGTGCATGTCACCATAGTCACTTTGGGTTCCCTTAGCAAATTACTATAGCCTGCATGGCTTATTTCTCTACAGTTCTGCAGGCTGAGAGTTGAACAGAGTAGCAATCTGGTTGGCTTCTGGTGAGTGCCCTCTCGAGATCTGCTGACTGCAGACTCCTTATCTTGTCCCCTGGTAAAGGCAATTATCCCATCCATGGAGGGTCCCCTCTCAGGAGCTTATCATCTCCCAAAGTCTCCAATTCCTTTGAGGGGGCCTCGTGGGAAACCTGGTCAGTTCTTTCTTTTTTGCTTCTTGGTCCTGAAGAGTGATTTGGCTTTACCCCATGAATCAGCTGCCTCACCACAGACCCATAGCAATGGGTCAACCAGTTGCTTGGAAAATGGCTGGAATCTCTGCAAGCCAAAAGAGACAGTTCTTTATATAGCCTGGTTATCTCCAACACTTGCTATGGTATCGGAGAGCTGCCTGACATGGTCACACACGGGGTACACTGTATATGCATGTGTGCCCTTGAAGCTTCTGCCCCACACCTCACTCACCTTCAGACCTCTCATGGTCTCAGCCCTTGATCACAGTTCCAAGATGATACAAATAACATAGATTGGGGGAGAAGGGGATATCATGTGTCACACAAGTAGCATTCTTCAAACTTCTCTGTAAGGTTTCAGTCCTTTCCTCAAGTTCTTCCTCTTTAGGCAACCATAACTCCCTACTCTTCCCTTTCTTCTCAACAAACTGTTTCAGCTTCTCCAGCCTTTTGGCTTCAGCCCTACCACACAGCCTTCATTTACACTTGGCTTACATAATGCCCTCTGTAAAATAAAATGCCTGCCGAAGCATATCCCTTCAGCGGGCAGAGGAGTGACCAGTTGGCACCTGTGCACAATTTTTCCTACTGCATCTTATAAACATCCAGTGGACTTCCTGGGTACCTAATCTCCAGGCCTTCTGGACACAGCCTTGCAAGTGGCCACCTGCCTGGCCTTGCTGAGGTGATATTTACATAAGCAATGCACCTCCATCTTTAGCTGATGAATGGGAATGGTGGGACCAGAGAAAAAAAGTTCTTTGATGTATAATACATGTACACACACATTTCCAAAAGAGGCTGATTAAGAAAGGCTAAGAGCTCAGTGTCCAAGTTCGAGGTGTGCCGGGGTCTGTGTTCTAGGTGAGAGGATTCCTTATTTTGTTTCTAAGTTTGTACTTTTTATTATTATTTTTAAAGAATACAAAATAGTGATAAAAGAAAACAGCATTATACACGATATAAGATTTCACTAAACAAAGTCTTAGGAATCCAACAATGGTTGCTGTATTACATGATGCTATGTGCAAAGTAGTTTTTCAGATTACCAGATATAAATGTATAAGTTTTGTTCTAAAAAAATAACTAAGAAGTTATAAGAAATTCAAGAGAGGAAAGAAATGAGAGTAAAAACAAAAATTGTAAGCAGTAACTGCTCCTTTTCTTATATTCATATAACTGGAATTCTCAAAGTAGAAAGGGGTAGGCAATAGATAATTAAAGATTTAAAATTCCTGAATTTAATTCAACTTATAATACCACATTTCCAAGAAAAATGAAACTTTTGCACAAGAAATTTAAATAAAATCATACCAAGATAGACAAAAATGAAATTTTCCAATACTTACTGTAAAGAAAAAAATGATTAAAGCATAGCATAAAAATATTAGCTATGCAAGAACAAAATTAAATAGCACCTTATTTCACATTAGAAAGAAAAAAAAAAAAAAAGGACCAGATGTGTAAGAAACTGGACTAATTAAAGGACTAAAAGAAAAAAAAATCTGTCCTCTTTGAATTTTATATTTAGCAAACATACCTTTGAACACTAAAAGTAAAATATTTTCCAGTTATGCAGACTTGAAGCATCTTAATACCTCCAGATATAGCATATAGGAAATAACAAAAGGCATAATTCAAAAGGCAAGAGAAGTTGCAGGATGCTCCTGAGTGAACAATAAAGAGCTCTCAAAGTGACAGTTATGCAGGACTATACAAAATGTAGTAGATGAGCCCTTACTTAAAAGGCCATTGAAGATTTCTATGAAATAGTACCAATCTTATGTTGGGTTATACATGTATTTTTTTTCATATATATGTGTGTGTATGTGTTTATAAAAGACAGGGAAGAAGTAATATAAAGTCAACAGAAAATGGAAATATACTTTTTAAAGTTTCTAAAACTAGGAGAAGATATCATACGATGTCTTTTAGATAAATTGTAGTTCAAAGATATAGTATAAATCTTAAAATAAAAATTAAGATTAAGCAATGTTCAGAAAATTAAATATTAATTAAAATTAAATGTTTCAAAACAATTGAACTAAGAAAAAGTTTTCATGGTGGTAAAGAAATACTAAGAATAAAACATAAGATAAATACTGGAATGACAAATAAATGACCATCACTTCTGACACTTTGGTGATAGGATATTGCACAAAGTTCTAGTGTGTTGCAGACATGGATAATGACCATGACACTTACTGGTGGCCAGGCATCACTTTTGGGGCTGAGCTACAGCTATTTCCTTGAAATCCACCCTGTAGACACAGATGGAATCTTGACCCATAGGGTGCAAGAGAAGTCCACTTGTAGAGTGTGCTGATGGAAAGATTTTGCTGCTGTACACAAAAGAATAACTGAAAGACTACTATTGTATACCCCTTATTCTCCTGTGTTTGTTTGCCCTATTTGGTGGGTTCTTTCCATTCTCGTTCATGGGGTTGTGATCGTTTTGCTCCCTCTCTAGAACATCATTTAGTAGTCTGTGTAGGCTTGGCTTTGTCATCATGAAATTCTTTAGTTGTTCTTTGTCATGGAAATATTTCACTCCTCCATTATACTTGAAAGAGAGTTTTTCAGGGTATATCAGTCTGGGTTGGAATTTGTTTTCTTGTAAGACTTGAAGTACTTTGCTCCATGCTCTTCTTGACTTGATGGTTTGTGAGGACAAATCTCCAGTTATTCTGATGGGTTTTCCTTTAAATGTGATGTGTTTCTTTTCTTTAGCACCTTTTGGTATACTCTTCCTGTGCTGAATTTCTGGGATCTTGATTATTATATGTCTGGAAGTGGTTTTAATTGAGTTGATGTTATTTGGAGTTCTATATGCCTCGGTTACCTGAATGTCAGATTGTTGCATATTTGGGAAGTTTTCTGCAATTACTTCTGCCCATATTCTTTTTAGATCATTTGTATTGACTCCTTCCTTCTCACTGATGCCTATTAGTCTCACGTTGTTCATCTTTGCATTGTCTTGCAGGTGTTGAATTATTTTTTCCTGCCTCCTAGTTGTTTTTAAGAGATTTTTGCTTACTTTTTCACTAGATGCAATGGTGTCTTAAGGTCAGAGGATCTATTTTTACGTTCACTCAAATGGATTTGCCAGCTTGTGATTGAGGTTTTAATTTCCCATATATCACGTTGAATCTGTTTCATACATTCTATTTCTTTCCTATATTGCTTATTCAGAGGTTCCATCCATTTTATATTCTGCTTTATTTTTTATCAGTGTATTCTTTAGAAGTACTTAGTAGTCCTCTGATTATTGTTATCACTATTTTTTTTATTTCAGAAATTATTTCTTTTTTTTATTTTATTTTGGCAAACCAGGGATTGAACTCAGGCCCTTGCGCTTGCCAAGGAAGTGCTTGTTCCACTGAACCATCTCCCCAGCCTCTCAGAAATTATTTCTGATCTGATCTCTTCCATACCTTTCTGCAGTTGTTTCTTTACTTACAACATTACTATTTCAGAGATTTCAGGTGTGTTATGTCCAATTTCCTCTGTGCTAGTATCTTCTGCATTTGTACTGGCTGGACTTGGGGCCTGAGACTGCTTTTTGTGCCTTCTCTTTGTCATTTTGTATATTTTTGACCTTTGGTGTAGAGCTTAGATAGAGTTACTACCTTAGCACCAGGTCTGGATCTATGAAGTTCAGACTCCTCCAGGTGGGTGTGGCTTGGGTCTGGCTGCTGTGCTCCACTTCTTCCTGCTGCAGCCCTTGCAGGTGAGCCCTTTGTATCACTCTGGCAAGATGTTCTGCTCCTGAATCAGCTGGGGGGTCTTGCCTCTAGCCTCTCTGCAGGGAGTTCTGCTAAAGGGTTCCATGCTGGGCCTGTGCTCTGGGTCAATTCAGGATCCAGCATGGGTGGTCTCACACACTGGGCCTGTGCTCTGGGTTGCTGCAGGATCTGGCATCCCGGGCGGTTTCACTCACATGCTGGGCCTGTGCTCTGGGTCTCCAGAGGGTTCCTTAAATCATAACTATTTGAAGATAAAACAAGTCAGAGTTCAACCAATCATCTCAGTGTCCACTTCAGCTCTCCATACCATAAGGATGAAAATACTCCTTCTCTTCCCTTGTACCTCTCTCTGGCCATGTTGCATTTAGTGGAAGAAAAAGCCTAATGGGAGAGGAGCTAAGCACAGGACAGGTCTCCTCTTCCTGCCAGCAGCATCTGTTTGCAGTAACTCTGGATGCCAGCCAAGCCACAGTTTCTGCCAATGCCCATGCATGTGGTGGGGCCAGAGAGTGGGGAGATGGGTGATACGTCCTCTCTGGATGGCAGCTGCCCTCCCCTTCAGCTTCCTTCTCCCTCAAGTGTCTCTAGCCCTTGAGACAGCACACTGGAGCTGCATGTTCAAGTGGCAGTGAAGTTAAGACGTGGGTGACGTGGTGCCAAGAATCACATCCTCTCTTTCCCTCATGCCGCTCCAGGCAGGAAGTGGTCCTTTCCCATCTGATGCCATCCGTGCAGCGTCCCTTCTAACCCGGTGTGTAGGGAGCTTCCACTTCTCCCCATCAGAAGCCTGAAGGCAGGGATAGTGAGCAGGTGCCCAGGAGTGCTCTGCAAGTGGAAGATACCTTTCAAGTCTGCTGTTGGTTCTTTAAAAGTTGTTCAAATTTTGCATTCTACTTGCAAACCTGTGTGTTTATTTGAATGGAAGGCGTCTTTAAAACTGCTATTACTAAGATTTCTCCCAAATCTTAGAGTGGAATCTCCTACAGAAATGTGCCCTGCTCCTCCTTTGGTTTTGCATGCATGGCTCTCTGCTGTGTGGGTTCGGGGGGGGGGGGCACAGGATGGCTGTCGTGCTAAGCATTTCCTCCACAGTTTTAAGCCTTTCCTCCTACATTCCCTAGGTCCTGCCACTCCTCTGCCATTCCCTGGGATGCTGCTGGGCAGGGCGTCTTGCCCCCAGGTTTGGGCAGACTTAACATTCCCTTCTGTCACGTTCCTGCCTTAATGGGGGCTGAGGACACGAAACGAGAGACTCAGGAAAGATGCCTAGAATGTGCTGTGCACAGTGGACACCTCACTGCTGGACCATCCCTCACTGGTCCTGCTAGTGGAGCAGAGCAGCTACTGCTAGTTCGTCAGTTTTGGTGTAGCTAGTAAGTACGTAAGCACAGCCCTATATGCGTATATGTCCAGTATAGACAGTGCACTAGCTAAGGCACTTGGGGCTCACGAATATCCACAGAATAAACGAATAAATTACTGATGGGGATATAAAAATTCATGACTTAATTATCTACCTAAATTTAAAAAAAAATTAATGTTAGACCCAGAAGAGACCTGAAAGCTTGTATATTATGAAGCAAATATTTCCACTTAACTAATACTTTTCATTTATCCAACACTCCATGAAAGTGAATTATCCAACACATTATGAAAGGGAAATACTTTCAGTTATTTCTGCTCATGGAGTGTTTTTTTTTTTTTTTTTAATTTTAGGAAAGGGTCTACAGGGTGTTCAGGGTCTCACTACTAGATCGGACTCGTAGTGATCCGCCTGTGTACAGCTTCCCAAGAGCTGGGATTACAGGTGTGGTCACCACACCCAGTCTCATTCGCCTTCTCAGTGCGCCCTAGGGGGTGGGGCCGGCACCACAGGCTGGGGGATTGAATCCCAGTCCCTGCGCCTTCTTGTAGGTGCTTTAATACACTGAGAAGACTGTGATACAGAATCATTTTGGACACAAAGTTTCAAATCACTTTTAAAAGTCTTGGCTTGAGGAAGGGAAATTTTAGTAAGGACTCGCTTGGAGCGTGGTTCTCGCCCACCCCCACACTCACACTGAATCTTGATTGTCACTGTGGCTTAGAGTCCATGCTAAGGGGAGGAGTGATAAGTTGGTGGTAAGTGCTCTGTTTTGTGTGCCTGTAGCTTGCCAGCATGCGTAGCATGTTTATATGTGAGTGTGTGTGTGGTTTAAGTGTTTCTGGGGTCTCATTGGTGTGAAGACAAAGGGTACTGACCAGGGTTGCTAGCACAGGACAGAAAGGGGAAGCTTGTGGGCAGAGGAGGGCTGAAGGGAGATATGACTGTCTTCCTCCTTCTTTCGACGACCGCTGGTCCATGTATACACAGAGCCCATCCAACACTTTCAAGTTAAAAATAAAAATTCTGAATTGAGATTGGAGCTGCTACCCAACAAATTACATTTACAATGTGTCCAACTAAGTCAATTAGCTGCTAAAACAAAATAAAAACTCATCATTGGTAAAATATAAAGGAGTCCAGAATATCCATAATTTAACATTTATAAGATCTACAATACAAATATCTAAAAGTTCTAAGATATAATCCCAAACTATCTAACATAATGAACAAGGGATGTGGGGTAAGCTAGGACTCATGTGAGGAAAGACAAGTAACTGACATCATCTCAAGCTGATCCACTTGACAAAATTGTTTACAAATTACAGAGTTAATGAATCAAAGAGCTGATGCTTTGAAAGAATAAACAAATTAGAGAAACCTACCAAGCAAAGGATGTAAAGACCTACATCAATGCAATTAGATATTAAAAAGGCAAACCCATAAGAGATGATGCTTAAATCCAGAAGATCATTACTAACTACTATGAAAAATTGTGTGCCTCTCTGAGTAACTAATGTAAAGATAACAGTATGCAATGTGTTAGCCATTGTTACCCTCCTTTTATCTTGTTTTGAAATTTTGTTTTAATTTATACTCTTTAAAAAATTGTGCTCCAACAAACTGGAGAATCTTGAAGAAGTGGACAGATTCCTAGACACATAAATTACCAACACTTAACCAAGAAGATATAAAAAAATCTGACCAATCCAATGACAGGCAGTTACACTGAAGCAGTAATAAAAACTCTGTTAACTAAGAAAAGCCCAGGACCTGAAAAATTCACTGAATTCTACAAGAGCTTAAGGGGGGGGATAATGTCAATGTTCCTTAAACTATTTAATATTTGGGAATATAGCTCAGTGTCACAAGTGCTTGCCTGGCAAGCACAAGGTCATGAGTTTGATTCCTGGTACCTTAAAAAAGTCTATTTAATAAAATTGAAAGGGCAGAAGTATTGCCAAGTTCATTTCTGGGAGCTAGCATTGACCTGATCCCCAAATCAGTCAAAGGAACAACTAAAAAAGAAAACTATAATGAACACAGACACAAAATTCTCAGCAAGACACTGGCAAGCAGAATGAAAGGACATACATTACTGTAAGGATCTTTTGGTCTCGGTGCAATGGGTTCTGCCCAGGAAGAAATGGTGGCAGAAATGAGGAAAAGACAGACAAGAACACAAAAGTGGGGTCAGGTGGTGGCTTATCTATCTGGTTGGCAAGACAACCCCAGGAGCAAAACAAAACACACGTTTATTTGTACCTTTGTAAAGTTAGTAATATGTGACACAGGGTTGCCTAGAGACTGGTAGTTGACATTAACCAGTCAGGATGCTTATCTCAGGATTGAGGTAGTTTGTTTGCTTTAGGCACTGAGGCCTAGTCCGGCCTATATACATTTGACCAATTTTCCAGCTTCTGCAGTTCCCAACACATTATGACCAAATAGACTTCATTCCAGACACTCAATTCAATAAAGATGATACATCACTTAAACAGAAGCAAGGAAAAAAAAAACCACAGATTCATAATAAGGGACACAGGAAAACCCTTTGACAAAATCCCACATCTATTCATAGTAGAAACCCTGAAAAAAATAGGTATAGAAAAGCCATTTATGACAAACCAATGGTCAACATAATTTGGAGTATGGAAAAGCTGAAAGGCTTTTCTACTATAGTAGAATGTCCACTATCTACTTGTTCAGTATAGACTTGAAATATTAGCCAGCTGTGTAGAAAGATACAAAATCCAGTTTTATTTATTTAATTTAATTTATTTATTTGTAATTTAGGGAAGATTCTGCAGGATGTTCAGGATCTCACTAGTAGATTGGATTTGTAGTGAACCCTATTTACAGCCTCCCAAGACCTGGGATTACAAGCACCCTCCACCACGCCCAGTCTCAATTGCCATGTCAGCATGCCCTGGGGGGTGTTGCCAGTGCGGCAGGCCCAGAGGTCGAACCCCTGGCCCCTGTGCCTGCTTGCGGTGCTTTAATGCACTGAGTTATTTGGCTGGCCCAGAATGGGTTTTGTTGGTACCAGGGATCAAACTCAGAACCTTATGCTTGCTAGGCAAGCAGGTATTCCACTGAGCTATCTCCCTGGCCCCCAGGAGGATACAAAAATCAATACACAAAAATCACTTAGAAGCCGGGCGTGGTGGCGCATGCCTGTAACCCCAGCACTCGGGAGGCTGAGGCAGGAGGATTGTTGTGAGTTCGAGACCAGCCTGAGCTACAAAGTGAGCTGAAGGCCAGCCTGAGCTGCATAGTGAGACCCTGCCTCAAAAAAAAAAAAAAAAAATCACTTAGAGTTTCTGTACACAAACAATGAACCTGTACAGAAATTAGGAAAGCAGTACCGTACACAATAGCACCAAGAAAAAATGAATACCTAGGAATTAACCTAATCAAGGAAATGAAAGAAGGCAATCTCATGAGTGAGACCCTCTACTGTGCCATCTGGACCCCTGCAACCCTCCAGGGCTCCCACCTCCAAGCCTGCCGAGTGACTGAGAACTTCTGAGTCTCTCTCAGGACCCCCAGATCCAGCCTAGCCCGGCCCGGCGAGTGTGTGAGAGAGCTTCCGGCTTCCCTGCACCCACGGGACTCCTCCAGACCAAAACTCAGGCACTCACATGAGTGAGACTCTCTACCGTGCCCTCAGGACCCCTGCATCCCTCCAGGGTCCCTACCCTCAATCCTGCCAAGTGAGTGAGAACTTCTGCCACTCTCTAAGGTCCCTCAGATCCAGCCCAAGCCCATACCCGGCTAGTGTGTGGAAGAGCTTCGGCCCTCCCTGGTGCTCCTTGGGTCAGCAACACAACAGAGGGACACCACAGGTTCACTTCCAAGGGCTGCAGCAGGAAGGAGCTGAACACAACAGCTAGACCCATGCCAGGCATAACTGGATAAACTCAAACTTAATAGATCTGCCCCCGAATTTCAGTAGGTACTAAGATTATAACTGCACCAACGGTCAGAAATCAGTGCTATATGAAAGACAAAGACAAGGAGAAAAATGCAATCTCAGGCCTCAAACCCATTCATAACAAGTGCAGAGGACACTAGCTCAGCTGAAATGTATGAATTCACAGCGTTGGAAGTAAAGAAAATGAAAGAGCTCTATAATGAAAACTCTTAAAAAAAGAAATGAGGGGTATATTAGAAAATTGAAATACATATACTGTTCCAGGATAGGTAGATCCAATATTGTCAAGATGGCCATATAGATTTAGGTATAGATTTCATGCAATCCCAATCAAAATGCCAACAGTATTCCTCACCAAACTAGAGAAAAAAATCTTACAATTCACATGGAATCAGAAGCGGCCCTGAATAGCAAAAGCAACCCTGGCCATCAAAAAAAACTAGGAGGCACTGCAATCCTGGATTTCAAATTATATTAGAAAGTTAAATGATAGGAAAGGCACCCAAGAATTTGAGTGGGCAGTTGTGCCCGAGGTCCCAGGCTGGTGTTTCCACGCGCGTGTGCAAGCAGAGATGTTGTACCCATCACCACAAGGAAAGCCCTCCAACCTAGTAATCCTGAGTCTTCCATGTGGACATCAGTGGGGAGTGAGTTGGTCGAATTGTTTTAGAATTGTTTGCAGATGTTATACCCAAAACTGCAGAAAATTTTCAGGCATTACATACAGGAGAAAAAGGCACTGGATCCACGATTGGCACACCTCTTCATTTCGAAGGATGTCCCTTCCATTGAATTATTAAGAAATTTATGATTCAGGGTGAAGATTTCTCAGAATAGAACAGGTGGAGAAAGTATTTATGGTGAAAAATATGAAGATGAAAACATTTATTATAAGCAGGATCGCGCGGGCTTGTTGAGCATGGCAAACGCAGACTGTGACATGAATGGCTCTCAGTTCTTCATCATGACGGCTAGAATCCCACATCTGGATGAGAAGCATGTGATGTTTGGGCAAGTAATCAAAGGAATAGGTGTGGCAAGGATTCTGGAAAATGTTGAAGTCAGTGGTGAAAGACCTGCCAAATTGTGCATCATTGCAGATTGTGGAGAACTGAAAGAAGGTGATGATTGGGGAATATTCCCCAAGGATGACTCTAGTGACAGCCATCCAGATATCCCTGAAGACACGGATGGGGATCTTGAAGATGTAGATAAAACTGTATCAATAACTGATTTAAAAAAAAACATTGGAAATACTTTTTTCAAGTCTCAGAATTGGGAAATGGCCAACACAAATACACAAAGGTTTTAAGGTACGTGGACAGCTCCAGGACTGTTCTGCAGGAGGTTGACAGGCCCCGGCTGCAGCCCGTAGGCTTGAGCTGTGTGCTCAACATCAGTGCATGTAAGCTCAAGATATCAGACTGGCAGGGAGCTGTTTACAGCTCAGTGGAGGCTCTTGAGATAGACCCATCAAATACCAAAGCACTGTATCACTGAGCTCAAGGATGGCAAGGATTAAAGGAATATGATCAAGCTTTGGCTGACCTTAAGAAAGCTCAAGAGATGGCACCAGAAGATAAAGCTATCCAGGCAGAACTGCTGCAAGTCAAGCAGAAGATTAAGGCACAGAAAGATAAAGAGAAGGCAGTGTACGCAAAGATGTTCACCTAACAAGGATTCGCTTTTGCCCGAGTATTATGCGCAGATTGTTTCAGGCAATAAAAAAAAAGAGAGTTAAGTCTCTAGCTTTGTTTCCTTAGACACTTCAGTTCCTCATTGTTTACAGTTTAGAAATACTGATGGTTTCCCTCTTAATACAAAGGGTTACAAAATACCAGTGGGGCTGGGTTTTTATAATTGTTTTCTGCATTTTACAGAGAATGGTGTCCAGCCTGATTTTAAATTCCTGTCATAACTTATATAGTGAACAGATGCAAGCTTACAGTTTCTCCCAGTGCTGAGTGTGTCTGTGGTAGTCTGTGCTAGTGTTTTCTACTTGTAGGTAACAGTTCAGGGGCTGGCACACTTGCTGTAAATGTCCAGCTAGTCAATCTTTGGGTTTTGTGGAGCGTCTGGTCTGTGGCAACTACGTGGCTCTGCAGCGGTTACACAAGTGTGACTTCTTAGTCATAATGTGTAGGCAATGGATGCGGCTGTGTTTCAATGAACCTTCATTTGTAAAAAAAAAAAAAGAAAGTTAAATGATAAAACCAGCACGGTAGCCACACAAAAACAGATGTGGGTCCCTGGAACAAAGCAGAGGGCACGGAAGGAGCCCCAGGCACTTCCAGCTTCTGATCTTTGCAGAGCCAAATACACGTGATGAGGAAAGAAAGACAACCTCCCTAGTGAACCATGCCCACAACCCTGGCAGTCTGTGTGTGCATGATGGAAGCCAGACCCGCACTTTCACTGTGTACAAAACTAAAATCAAAATTGTTCAAAGATCTAAATATTAGAAGAGAAACACTTAACCTGCTGAAAGATGCACAGGCAAAAATCTTTTTTTTTTTTTTCTTTTGTGTTTTAGGACAAGGTCTATGGGTGGTACCAGGTCTCACTATGTAGATCGGACTTGTAGTGATTCTCCTGTTTTCAGCCTCCCAAGGGCTGGGATTACAGGGGTGTGCCACCATGCCCAGTCTCAGTTACTCTCTCAGCGCACCCTGGGGGTGGGGCTGGCACACACCTGGGAACTGTGCTGCTGTACAGACAAAAATCTTGAAGTCACAGCTGGAGGAAGGACTTTGGAGGAAAACTCCAATTGCATAAGGAATGATATTTAAAAACCCAACAAATTGGATTATATCAAATTAAAAAGCTCTTCACAGCAAAGGAAACAGCAGAATAAGAGGACAGCCTAGAGAATGGGAAAAATTTTGTCAGCTCTTCCTTGGACAGACAACTAATATCTAGAACATATAAAGAACCCCCAAAATGTTAAGTTCCTCAAATAAAAAAACCTAATCAGAAGATGGGCAAGTGAAATGAACAGACACTTTTCAGAAGAAAAAGTACAAAGGGCCAATAAGTACATGAAAATATGTTTGACATTGCTGGCCATTACAGAAATCCAAACTGAAACAATACTGAGATTCCATCCTACCCCAGAAAGAATGGCCACCATCAAAGAGTAAAGCTGTAAACTGCAAGAAGAAAAATGATGCATAGAGTTGCAAGTGACTTGATTAGTAGCAAATTTCTCCAAATATGCAAGCAAGAATAAAATGCAACAATGTATAAAGGATGAATTTCTAAAAAGTCAATAAAATATAATTTTGGAACAGAGTTGAGCTAAAGGCACATTTATTTATTTATTTATTTATTTATTTAGTCTTTTTGAGATAGGGTCTCACTATGCAGCTCAGGTTGGCCTTAAGCTCACTTTGTAGCTCAGGCTGGTTTGGAGCTCACAATAATCCTCCTGCCTCAGCCTCCCAAGTGTTGGGATTATAGGCATGCACCACCACACCTGGCTAAGGCATTTTTATTTATAAGAAAACTAACTTACTTCATTACCAGCAAACATGTAATCCCCTCATGTTGAGAGGCTGAGGCAGGAAGATTTCAAATTTGAGCCCATACTGGGGAATATAGTGACTTAGTGAGACCTTATCTCAAAATAAAAAAGTATAAAAGGGCTGGGGTGTAACTCCTTGTGAAAGTCCTATGTTCAATCCCCAGGTCTATAAAAACAATCAAAACATGTTTGCATCCAGTAGAGCATGGAAATTCAAATCCCAGCCAGAGAAAGACCAAGAACAAAGACTTTGACATAGACAGGAGTTTCATGCCTTTGAAGGGGTGAAAGGAATTGAGAGGAGGACTCACCCAGGAACTGATGAAGCAGGTGTGGTAGATAGGGGCCGTGTGGATGGAGCACGGGAATGTGGATTTTGTGTTAGGGTGGTGCCAACGTGGCCTGGTCCATACTGGTGGTCTTCCACTTATGCAACATTCATATGTTTTATTTTATGCTACAAGTTCTGCATGTATGCCCTATGCCAGTATTGTCTTTTTCTTTTCTTCTTTCTCTCTTTATATTTTAGGGAAGGGTCTACAGGGTGGACTTGTAGTGATCCGCCTATTTACAGTCTCCCAAGAGTTGGGATTACAGCGCACACCACCATGCCCAGTCTCAATTGCCATCTCAGCACACCCTGGGGGCAGGGCTGGCTCAGCAGGCCTGGGGATCCAACCCTGTCCCCTGTGCCTGCTTGCAGACACTTTAAACTGCTGAGCTACTTGGCTGGCTCATGTCTTTTTCATTTTTAAGTACAGTACTGGATACATTAATTGAGATATGAAACAATACTGTAAGGCACATATGTGTAGGCTGAACTATGCCATTCAATAGGCTAGGTATTCTGAAGGGGCTTTCAATTAACTTACTGTGGATTTACTGGGGCTGTGAATAAGCCTCACAGTGAGATGAGGAGCACATGTATTTATGAGTAGGAGCATTATCTGCATTCCTTGAGCACCTACTGGGTGTCAGCTGATATTTCAGTATGTGCAATATGTTCAGAAACCTCAAGCCATCCCCAGGCCTGCAGGTGGGAACTATTACCCTTATTTTAAGGGTAAATACTCCAAAACTCTGAGAGATCAGTCCGTCTTCCCGGGGCATGAAGACAGGAGGTGGAATCACGGCCAGGTGTGTCAGTTACTCTTCTCTGCTGGCTGGGACAAATACCTGATCCTCAAAGTGAAGGAAGGAAAGGTTTGTTTAGCTCACAGCTACTGGAGGTTTCAGTCCATCCTCAGCTGACTCCGAGGCAGAGCAGCAAGTGGCAGAGGACAGCCATTCATGGCGGCGGCAAAGAGCAGAGAGCAAAATGGATGAGTAGCAGCAACAATGGCAGTGAAAGTGCCAGCCGGACAGCTCAGCAGAGCTGCTTAGGCAGAGCACAGCGGCTGGGGTTCGATCCGCAGCATAGCATGCCAGCCACGCCTGTAATCCCAGAATTTAGGAGGCTGAAAAACAGGAAGGATCACTACAAGTTGAATCTGTGTAGGGAGATCCTATAGACCCTTTATTAAATACATAAGACAAACAAACCAAGGACAGCTGAGAGCAAGGCTTTCTCCGTTAAGTTGCATTCAGGCTATCCGCCCCAGGCTGCGTGTAGTACTCACACCTATAATCCCAGCAGAACTCACACCCATAATCGAAGTGGATCATGGAGTTAATCATAAACTCTAGAAGTCTGTCCTATGACTGCATGAGGCCTTGGGGGGACACCTAGACACCACACCACCAGGAGCGCCAGGCCCAAAGCCCAGGTTTTTCCCAGCAGGCATAGGAACGGTGAACCTTAAGAGAATCTTGATCATTCTATTGGAATCTCATTTTTCTGCAGTTTCAGATCAGTTAACAAGAAAGCCAGGCTTCTTTCCAGATTCTTCTTCCCACCTGACACTCCTCTCCCAGAGAAGTCATTGCCATACAGATTCTGAGACAAGTTCCTGTGCCATCCAGCTTGCTTTCCATACAAATTCACTTAAGAGAGGAATGAGTCAGAATTTCTGCTAAGCAATGGGATACTTTATCAGAGGATTTTGGGACTGATGTTGAGATAGAATAGTGTATGGAAATTCTGCCATTCTGGGCTGCATCAGGGCAACATAATCAATCACTGCTACCACCACCACCATTTCCTCTCGCCGTGAGCACCACTATCACCACCACCAATACCAGCAATAACTTCCGCCGTTATTACCATCACCATTCCTCCCCTAGTGCCACCACCACTATCACTGCCACTCCACCCTGACCTCCCCTGCTACTGTCCTCATTGTTGCTGCCACCATTGCCACCACAGCCACTGTTACTGCTGGCATCAGCGCTGTGGCCGCATAGCTAGAGCTTGGTGGACAACAGAGCACGTCCTTACATACTTCCTAATACTCGATCTTTGCCGAAATGTCATTTGGCAGTCTCCAGGAAGCTTGAAGAGAGGACCCAGCAGGAGACCTGGGTAGCTGTGGTTTCTGTCTGCACAGCTTGCTTGTCCCATTTTAATGTCGTGTGGTTTCTTTAGAAGATCTCTAACAGAATGCAAGAGGAGTGACTGGATGGATGGTACTAATGTGTGGAAATAAGACCCACTGAGTGTGAGGACAGGACAGGACAGGACAAGACAGGGTAGTGACAGGCTTCTCTGTCATCCATGGCATATTGGCACAGAATGAATGTTAGGTCCCTTGTTGAAAGACTTAAATGTTCCTTGTAAGGGACAATCCTTAGGACAATGCAGCAATGGGGAGCTCAGTGGAGAAGTCTTGCCTTGCATGGTTGGCAGGCCATCTTTCTTTGGGGAAACTTTATAGAAAGGAGATTTTTTTCATGTCATCTGCTGGTGTGGCTAGATAGGGCCTGTCTTTATTTAATGTCATCTTTGTGTGTAGATATGTAAGCACAGCTGACATATGAACTGAGTTTGTGTACAGTTTGGCTGTGAAGGAGCCCTGAAAGAGGTACAGTTTAGGAAGAGAAAAAATATATGTCTATTACTAACATATTATGCATCTAATATCACAGTCAAATAGAGACACCTGGATACCATCAAACCGAAATTAAAAACTCATTGGAAGGAAAGGACAGTATGTGTACAGATTGCTCGTAAATCTTCAATAACCAAATCTCCTTGGGTGTAACATCAAATGTTCTCTTTCTTCTTGGTGTCTCATTAGGGAGGAAATTTATTGTCCAACTCTTGATCTATGTCAGTTTTTTAAAGCATTCCAGGAACACACATTTGAATGTATATTAGTTTGATGCCACTGAAAAGGAAAAGGCTTGGCCTCCGCAGTGATGAAATGAGACTAATCCTGAAGTTAAAGTGGAGAGCGTGTACTCAGTCAGAAGGGACAGCAGTTTCCCATAAATGCGTCTTGGCCCAGGCTCCCTTTGATAAGTTAGAATGACATCACTTCCTCCATCAGAGGACAGCGCAAGATCCACTTCCCCTGCTCATCCTGCCCCTAGGACCTTCTTTCCTTATCTAAAAGCAGAGTCAAAGAAAAGGCTTCAGAGGCCCCCAACTCATATAGCAGGGTGTGTTTCCCAGCTGGCTTGCTCACTTGCTGTGATGGGACGAGTTTGTGAAGGACCAGGAAGGAAAAGAGAAAGGTTAGCAATAAATCAGTGAATTGCATATGGTGCCCATTAAGAATAAAACAGGATGAAGAGCCGAGTTTACACATGTGGATCCATCCTTGCCAGGCCCTGGCATCCAGAGGGAGGGGGATCCATGACTCCTCACCCCTGTTGTCCTGTGCAGCAGGCCACACCCCTGCGGCAAGGGCTTCGTGGAGGTACTGAGAAAGAGAGAATGGGGTCTGGGGAGGAGGAGAAAAATGGGGAGACTAGGGGCGACCAGAGCCATCTTCTTTGCAAGCCACTTAGAATGGGAAACTGCACTGCAGTGGAAACACCCACCAAGTGGGTGAATGCCGGCCTCTCCTTGCAGTTGGAGATGAGATGGGGGAGTTTAGTTTGTGGCCCAATGTGTTAAGGACACGACCTTGCAGCTTCTTCTCCAGGGCTTGGTGAGGGCAGCTGCAAAGCCTCTTTCTTTGGATATTTTAAAGAACAAAATGGAGACAGACGTGAACAATGAGGTTTTTAAATTTAAAAAAGCACAATAAAAAGCAGCACTTTGTAGTCTTTCAATTTTTGGTTAAAAAATGACAGAAGAAGAGAGAGTGATTGAGAATGAGGTTGGGGGGAGAGAAGACATGGAAATTAGAATGGAGAAGCTCTCAACTGACTAGGGATTGGGTAACTAGATATAAGCTGCATTTTTCCCTTTTGCTATTTGAGTTTTTAACCAAGGGATCCTTGGATGACTGTCTTTTTTTCTCTGCAAAATCACTCACCTCTTGCAACTAATACTAATGTTCATTTGCTTAACTAATGGTGGACTGTCTACTTGGTTAAAGATCTAGAGACATACAAGAAAAACAGTCCATATAGATAATTAGTATTTAAATAAATATATATTACTTTGAAACTACATATGGTTTCATGCAATATATATAATTACAATGTGCTTTTTTAAAAAAAATATTAAAGCTTATTTGCACAGGTTCAAGTGTGAGAATGTGTCTTAACTGGTTTTCTTTCTTTTTCTGTTTTTTTTTTTTTTTGGTGGAATTGGGGATTGAACTCAGGTCTTTGTGCTTACCAGGCAAGCGCTTATTCTACTGAGCTATCTCCCCAGCCCCTAAAAATATTAAAGCTTATATTAGCTTTTCTTTAATGCTGCAAAGCCTAAAAGGGCTCAAAGTATGAAAGACTTTCCTAAAGAATAAAAGTTATATATGTGCCCTATCAGGGAGTGCTAAAAAGTGTTTCTAAATACTTGTATATCACTAAACCCAAGTGTGGAGTTCTGGCAAAAACTTAAAACTCAGGTTTCAATTTTTAAAGCACCAGCGAGCCTTTGTTTCCAGGGCTACTATGACAGCACCATTAACCCACAGAGGTGGCAATGTGGGCAGGCCCATACTCTCACCTGGATCTGGGGGCTGCCACCACCCTGCAGGCATCTCACCCCCATCTCTGCCCCATCCTTGTATCCTGATGTTATCTTTGTGCATCTCCTCTCATTGAGAACAGTAGCCATAGTGGACCAAAGGCCTCGCCCCCTTCATCCAAACTTACACATGAATTGCATCTGTAAAGGCCTTATTTGTAAATAGTCATATGCAGAGCTATCGAGGGTTAGGACCCCCGATCTATGGGGAAGAAATGCAATTAAACCCAAATACCCAGTTAAGAATACTCAGCTGGCTCTCAGGATTTAGAATTACTTAACATTTGATTGTTTCACAATGGCCAGCTCAAGACAGTCAACATGTTTCTTTATGTTCATTTTCCTCTATAATAATAATTTTCCTCTATAATAATAATCTCCATAATAATCACTTTGGGATCCTTTAAAACCACTGTCCCCAATTCCTGTTTTGTGATGAAATCCTGCAAGAGGGAGCTTGGGGGTATGACTGCAAGCAGCATCCTTGTCCCAAGGGGGAGGGTGGCAGGTGCCTCACCCCGAGCTCACTTTTCAGAATCTCTGGGGCTCCCCACCTTGGCGCTGCTCTCTGGATGAGGGGGAGGAAGCTCATCCTGTTGTTTTCATCAGTGGGAAAGTGTGCCCAAGAGCAAGGAGTGCTTTTTCTGTATGAACCTGCTTTAGAGGTAGCAGGTGAACTACTGTGGTACTGAGGCCAGGGTCTTCACAGTGAGCTACATCCCTGGTCCTTTAATATTTTTATTATGAAAGTTAGTCAGGCTGGGGTTGAACTTGGAATCCTTCTGCCTCAGTCCCTAGACAACTGGAATTACAGGTGTGTGCCACACAGAATGTATCTTAAAACCACCTACGTCTTTCCATTTCACAAGCCTCAAATTCCAGACTGTTGCCTTCTTCACAGCAGTCAATAGATCTCTTAGAAACATCAACCAAATCATGTCACTTTCTTATTTGAACCTAAGATTCTCCTCTTCTCCTTGGGTCATTGAATGGCATCCATAAGGTATGATCTATAGGGGTATAGACATCTTACCAGTGAGTCACACCGTTGCTTGTCTTGGGTCATGCACCTCCTTAAATATATCTCCAAGTTGAGTGGTATGACTCTGATCAGTTGGATTCCTAGAGTGGGTCAGGGGTCAGCCTCAGCCAGGCCACGTGACTAACAAGCAGGCACATCAAGGGATCTTTGGAACCTAAAGGAAAACCATGAGCTACTGCTAGAAGAAAGGAGGATGAGCAGGCTACAGAGACAGATAGCTCCTTTCTGTGACAAAGGACCATCAAGCACCCTTCATCTATCAGGATTGGGACAAATATAGATCCACAGTTCTAGGGGTGTTGGCCAGTCATACAAGTTGAAAATTTGAGGAAAATGTTTATTTGAGAATAAACCATGAAGAGGATTAAGCATAAAGAAGAGAAGAGAATGACCATTCAAGGACCACAAAAGTGATGTCACTCCAGTTTCCTGGAGAGTCTGCAGTGAGTTCTAGAAAGATCAGACACATTTTGCCTCCACCACTTAGAGGGGAACTGGGGTGAGAAGCAGCACTGTTGTCCAGAGATCTGGAGGAGCAGAGACTTTCTCTGTTCTCTCCGCTCTGCTCACCAAATTCACTCTTTTTGGTGGAGGGAGGTGAGAAAGGGTGAGACTGTTCCTGTGAAGATACAGATGGGCACTTGGATGAGTGCCAGCTGGACTGGATGCATTGAACATTGATCTGGTTGTGTTTCAGAGAGGGATGTGGGGGCAGTGCAGGGGTCTGCCAGTGGGGAGGGACAAGTGCCACCATTCCTGGTAGACTGAGATGCTCAGAGGACAGTGCTTCCCTTCTGCAGTGTAGGTTCTAGAATTCTAGAGTTCTTTATCACGATCAGAGTCATTACCCACAGGGTCTCAGGGATGAGTAAATACTTTGTTAGGCTAATTTGTCTTACTGAACTGAATGCACATGTGATGGTCCGTTGGGATTGGCACTACGGCATTTGGTGAAGGAATTAAGAAGACAAATTACACAGAACATCTTGTGGGGAGAGAAGAGCACTCCTCACTTCACTCTGAAGGCAGCCATGGTCCCTCAGGCTCATGGACATCCTGCTGAAGGCAGCTCCAGCCCAGGCACAAATCTGCCTCATCCTCCATGTCCTTGTCTTCCTGAAGTGAGGTGATACAAGTGATCTTGTGAAGGGCTCCCAGTGGCTATGCTCAGTACAGGTCACTTGTAGAAGTCACATTGGTGTGAAATCCTTTAAGCACTGAAAGTTCATCTCAGTTTGTTCCCAAAGCCATTCTAGGCAAAGTGGGGGAGACTGACACAGCTCATAGTAAAACACTGCCAAACATACCTCCATTCTTCCAAACCCTCTGCACCTAAGTTTTCTCACTTAAACAATCTAGGAGATGGTTTTGTTCACTGGTTGGAATTTGGGAGAGCATTGATGGTAGGAACAGTAAGATTTTAGCACAGTACTTAGCTCACAGTAAACCCTATCTGTCTAGTCTTGTGGGGTCCTCAGTTCCCAGAAAGCCTCCCTGGGCCTACAGAGGATCCTAGCAGACACAGCACAGTGTCTGACACACTCAGCAACTCCAAATATTGCCTCTCATGTAACAGGTCCTATTCCAATTGTTTTAATTTCAATGTCCTGCTTATTCATTACTTTTAGAAGTAGATAGTTTTAGCTATAATCATTTCAGGATCTTTCCTGAGAACTGAGTTCTTCCCAGAAAGTAGGGAAAGGGCTTTACAGATGCACCATTATGATGGAGCTGACCAGGAACTCTCTGCTGTATTTTGAACATGGAGAACACAGTAAAGTGGTTTTATTTATTTAGTTGTTTTTTTTTTTTGCTCCTGAGGGCAGGGGCTGGTAGGGCATGTGGAGCTGGGGATCAAACCACAGTCCCCCGTGCCTGCCTAAGCTTGCCTAAACAGGCACTTCAGATCGCTGAGCTATCTTGTCAGACCCAGTAAAGTGGTTTTAGTACTGATTTACTTGTAAGGCCATCTGAGTTGCAAAAGGCCTCCTCTGGGGGTTGCTCCTGAAGGAAATCCCCTGCCAGTGATGTAGTAGGACCGACACCAATTCAGCAAAGCTGGGCTTTCTGAAGGGTCTCAAATTAAAAGAGGGAAATCTGGAGACTGGCCTTGTACAGACACAGGGTCCTTGGCTTTCCTGTGCCTCGGGATCATCTGGAAAGCCAGTGCCTTAAAATAGCTTGTGCCCAGCACTCTGTTGACTAGTACTCGAAGGCCTTATGATTCAGTCAGAAAGTTAGTGGCCACAGAGGGAGATCACATGTGGAGATCCAGGGCTGGGTTCAGCTGAGGATGTGAGGAGCAGAAGGTAGCTAAGAATGCTGGCCATTCCATTTGCCCCGTCTCAGCTCGTCCTCCACATTCACTGCCTGCCCCGTGCTCCGAGGCTTCTCTTTCACCTGGCATCACTAGGGCATACTTCTTGGCTGGCTTCCATTAGGGTCTGGCCAATAGGATGTGCTGGTTGGAAATCAGAAGGTGAGAGGAGATAGAGGCTGGATGCTTCTCTTCTTCCCTCTGTTTTGGTGGCATAGCTCTAAAACTGGTAGCACCGTGCCATGCCTGCGGCTCTCTTGGGGAGCCCCTGTCCTCGGCACCTGGTTCTGCTGGTTGTCCTGAATGCTGCTCCGGCGGCAGCTGCATGCCCCCTTTTGCTCATCTCTGGGCACCTAATCATGCTCGCTGGTTCTGTTAAGAGGCTTAAGCCTGTTTATCACAATGCCGCTTGAGTTGCACCACCCGAGTGGAATTCTGTTTCCTTCTGAGTGTCTGACTCACTCAGTGCGTAAATAAGATCCAGAAGAAAACATGTCAAGCAAGAGAAGCTGTTGTGGGGCCCTTGAACAGTAGTTCATATGGCATAAGGGCTGATAAACCACAGCCCATGGACATGTTTTGGGGACAAAGTTTCATTATAACAAGGCCTCCTTAGGAAACATCTGTGGCTACTTCTGTGCTACAATAGCAAAGTGCAAGGAGAAGTTGTCACAACAGAGGCCATGTAGCAATAAGACTTAGCTGTATTTCTTACCTAGCCCTTTGCAGAAACATTTGCCAGCCCAGCACAGAAGTTGCATTGGAAGAATGGATGAAAGAGGAAGCATAACTTAAAGGGAAAAGATACACAGACAGGTCTGGGTCTAAATGTCAGTTCAGGCCTCATCAGTTGCGGGATGAAGTTAACTTTTCTCTGCCTGTTTCCTCATCTGTAAAACGGGAATAAGGGCTGCTCCACCGCCTGGTTAGCATGGTGCTCAACAATAAGAGCATGGTGCCCATCTGTGCCTGTTTCTCACACTCTATTTCACTCCAGGATAGATAGGAATAGTGATGTAAAGACAGACATACGGGCTGGGGAGATAGCTCAGTAGAATAAGTGCTTGCCTGATAAGTGCAAGGGCCTGAGTTCAATCCCTGGTTCTGCAAAAAAGAAAAAAAAAAAAAAAAAAAAAGACAGACAGACGTAGATGTGGGTTGCAGAGAGGCAGCTAAAGGCACATGAGGACGTGGCCCACCAGAACAGCACAGGAAGGGGAGGCAGGCAAGACTTGCAAGCAAGGTCAGGGATGCCCTTCTCTGTAAAATGAAAATGCAGGGGAGGTATCAAAAGTTATTAAGCATTTCCAGGTGGTGATGGCAGATGTCTCAGCTAAGTCCAGTGTGCTTCCAAGGGCAGGGTCCTCTCTGAGCGCTCATTGGCCACTGAGGCCCCGCCCTCAGGGAGATGAGCCGTGGGTGGAGCCGTGGGCTTAGTCCTGAGCCCGCCACTCGTGTCTGGGTCATCGATGAGAACTCCCCAGCCTATAAGGTGGGGTCAGAGCCACTAAGGACGGGATTCTGAATGTGTGGCTGCCTTCACTGAGCCCGCTGACAGCATGCGCGTCCTTCTCCAGGACCGGCCAGTGTTTCAGAGGTCAAGAAAGATGCCGAAGGAAGGGAGAAATCAGCACTTTTTCCTTGCCAAGCTCCCCACCTCTTAAAGCCATAGCTTCCAAAAATGCTGATTTGAAAGTAACAACCCATCCCAAAGGCCCTTGCTTAGCGTGTTTTGCTGTCAGTGTCCTAAAAAGACCACCACCCCACTCAGAGGATGGCCACACATAGCTCTGTGCTCCCAGAAAAGTGGCAGATGCTTCAAGTGTTCTTGGAGCACCTTGAACCGCCTGGTCCTACTGTGCATATGGCCAGCAGTAATTTGAAGTTTTCAGATTGGCAGGCGATAATTGCTTGCCCAGGAAGCCATAGGCGTTCTTTGGAAGGAAGCACTAGGAGGGGGACGGGGCTGTGGGGGCTTCTGTAGCTGGGGCACTGAGACAGTGGAGGCGTCTGGCCGGTCCTTCAGTAAGCTAACTTTCTCTCAGGCTTTCACAGAGAGCAAACTGGTCAAGCAATGGCCGTGACTCATCTACATGACTGACACTGACAAAGGATCTACAAAGTGAGACACAGGGTCACAGGATAAACCCTGAGGAGACTTGACTGACCTCATCAGATACAAAAGCTACATTTTTTGTTATATAGGTCTTGCTTTATTTCAGTCTTAACCATCCAGCAGAAAAGTATAAAAATGAGGTATATAAAATAAGGCCATAATAATAAGCCGAGCTGTAAATGGCTCTAGTCAACAACTTCTTCGGATAACCCACTACTATTGTGGACTGCTGGACTGTGCTGGATTGGTTTGCTGAATTCAAGCACCTATAATAATTGAATGACAATAGAATACCCATCTTTGACAGGACTAAACAAAACGGGGAGGATATAAAGGAAGAACCATTCTGTGTTTGTATAAACAGTACAGTTAGGATAAATATGCAGTACTTTGGTGTAATTCTCTGGGAAGAAAGATTTGCACTAATAGTGTTTGGACAGGATAAGTGTCTGCTCCTTGTACTATGGATAACCACTAGGAAGATAACAATGTAAAAAGTGTTAATTATTGAAACTGTACTATAATTCAGCTTTGAAAAAAAAATAGGCATACAGGTACATTCTCTTAATTCATTGAATAGCGCATCTGCTCTAATAGTGTTTATAGGCAGAGCATCATGTACACACCTTGTACAACAAAAAGCCACTACGAAAACAATGTGCAATGTATTGACTGTTGAATCTGTCCTACTAATTTGATTTGAAACTGTCTCATTGCTATTCATTTTCAATAAAGTAAAATAAATATTAAAAAAAAAAGCTCTTATCCTGGAGCCAGGAATAAGCAAGGACTGCTGGACATTTGGCTTATTCTCATTTCTAATAAAAAATTGTGGCTTTCTTGTTAAGGGACCTAATCTCTTGGTTGTTTTCAAATGGTTAAGAGAAGCCGTCATGCCTCCATGGTCTGAGTGCAGAAGCGGCCACACAGCAGGTGGGACCGGCAGGGTTCTTGGCTGCTGGGAATGCATGAAAAGTACAAGCATGGGCTGCATTTTGGACGTGGCAATGTGAACACAACCTGTGGCTACTGGAAAAGAGGGTGTTTTAAGACACAAAGAAAAGCACTGATTAGGAGGATGCTAATAATCATTAAGGAGTGATACAATTTTGCTTTGTTGTTGAAGTCCCTCATGACACAGTGTGAAGAAGCCTTAGAAGAGCGGACGTGCTCCTTCCAAATGAATCTGGGCGGACCACACACTTTGTGACTCTGGTTCCATTTCTAGCCTGGCAGTGCATACTTGTCCTTGGCTCGTGCTGGTGGTGTTTGGGGACATGGGCTTTACACACACAGGCTTTAAGCACACAAAGAGAGTGAGTGAAATGACCTCAGAGTGCTCTTTCTTCCACAAAAGGAGAGACACAAGAAGGTCATTTCTTTTGGCTCAAATGCACAAACAAATCCAAATGGCTGAATAATCATTTCTCTCTCCTCTTCCCCCAGATGCCGCCCCAGGGAATATACAGTAGTCAGCATTACACTTTGAACTTCTTTTTAGCCGACAAAAGTCAATTGTTCTCTCCAGCTAGTGCCGGAGTCCTCCATTGGTCTGATTAAGGTCTCCAGCTGCTATTTAAATGCCAAGACAGAGACGCTGCATTTACCAAAAACAAATGTTGAGGTAAAGACTTAACATTTATTTTCAAAGTGGGAGGCTGTCTTCCCATCACATCATCTAGTTTGTCAGGTATTATTTTCATTGGACCAAATGATTCATGTTAGCAAATAAATATAAATGATTTTATTAGGCCACCAGGCTAACAAGACTGCTGTTTATCAGGCTTTTATTAAAAAGGTGGATTCTGGTTTTTCAGGGCCAATATGAGCTGGCTCAGAAGTGGCCTATCAGAATCTGATGAGTAGGGCTGGCCAGATAGCTCAGCAGACTAAAGCGCCTGCTGAGGCAGGTGCAGGGACTGTGGTTTGGCCCTGGCATGCTGTGCTGGCCCTGCTCCTGGGGGGCCCTGAGATGGTGAAAGAGACTGGTCGTGGTGGTGTGCACCTGTAATCCCAGCACTTGGGAAGCTGAAAATAGGAGGATTACTACGAGTCTGATCTGTGTAGTGAGACCCTGGAGACCCTGTACTAAAAAAAAAAAAAAAAAAAAAATTGGATGAGTAAGGAAAACCTTTGTCTCATAGACCTGATGTGTGGAGTCTGCTATATCTCTCCTTCTGTAAACCTTGGGGAAGGAGGATATTCTAGTAAGGTAACAGAAAATGGGATAGAAAATGGCTTTATTGTGACACACTCAAATCTGGGTCAAGAGTGTCAGGGCTCACAGGGTTCACAGATGGGGTTTGGGACACAGGTTGGGCCAGCCTGGAAGCAGACTGGTGTTCAGCACAGTAAGTTCAGATACTGGGCCTCTGGACTTCTGCTGGACCATTTCATGGTCCAGTTTTACATAGTGGAAGCATCCAGATTCCTGTGCATCTTGGCAGCCTTGGAATGGAGCTGGCAGAGCATGACCAGTATTGGAGGACTCTGGGGGTGTTTAAAGAGGATCACTCTTATATCATAAACCACAGGGAATAACTTCTTCTTCTTCTTTTTTTGGAAGAACTGGGGATTGAAGTCAGGTCCTTGCGCTTGCCAGGGAAGCGCTTATTCCACTGAGCCATCTCTCTGGCCACCCCCAATAACTTCTGTTAATAAATGCAGCTACCTAGTTTTCTGGCCCCAGTAAAAATGAAAATACAGGCATACATTTAAAAAACTTATAAAGGATTTCAAGCATGGTTAAATTCATGGGCCTGCAATAGTAGGCCCACGAGCGGGCTCCCGCAGAGGATGAGGCCAAGTGTGGTTGTACGGATTGCACACTCCCAAAACTAGCCTTGTCTCTTGGGGAGTGAGCCCAGGATTCAGAGGACTCCTCATGAAGTGAAAAGGTAGCACCTTGCAGCCCTGGGCATGCGAACCTAACCTCTCCCTTCCATGGGAAGGGACCTGGCCCTGCTCCTCTGAAGAGCTTGGAAAGGTAACCAGGCAGAGCAAGATAAAAGAGATGCTGGCACAGAAAAAAAAATGTATTTAAGCAGACAATGCCAAAAGAGAATATAAAGTATTGTGAACATGCCTGGTTAGTACAAGGTCCTGAGTTTGATCCCTGGTTTTATATATATATATATATATGAATAGGCTTAACACAACTGAAAAATTTTATCACATGTGGAGAACAGGCTTGAGGAAAGGAAATCTTCTCAGAATATAGAGGAAAGGGTCACTGAGAGGCCATGAGAGGGATAGTTGAGAGAAGAGCTCAGGTTACTTAGCTAATACACATCTATGATTATTTATTGGTACAGGGCTGGCAAGATATGTGGTACTTGGGATTAAACCCAGACCCTTGGGCTTGCCAGGCAGACACTTATATCACCAGCCTATCTCCCCAACCCTTTAGCTTATACATGTCTAAATGGAGTTACTGCTGAGAAGAAAATGCACAAAGAAAAAAATTTTCCTAAATTGAAGAAAAATCTGAATTTGTGGACTGAAAGTATATACAGTTGAAATTAACTGACAAGACCTGGAGAAATACCAACATCTTAAGTCTTGTTAAATTTTCAGATCAGCCTAATTACCTGAAATGGAAATGGACAGCAATCTGGCTCCAGCCTTTTCTGCAATGTGAGATTCGGAACAACATTCACAGAGGTGTGAGAATCGTTAAATTGAACTAAATTTAACTGAAGGTGCCTGCACACATACTTTTGAGTTTGGGCTAAAGGTTCCTCTATGCCCAGAGCACTGTAACTTCATACAATGTATAAACACATTGCAACCTATTCTTGTATCCTTTAATATTTTAAATTTAAAAGGAATTTTTATCGGCACCTGTTTGCAACACACAATGAATATATCATTTCGTAATAAGGCGTCAAGTCTCATTCAGTCGCAAGTGGCCAAATGTACAGACCCTGTTCGAATAAGATAGACGCAAGCGGCGACGGGGCAGAGCTGTCTCTGTGCCTTACTTTTGTTTTCTGTGCTCTTCCTTTCTTCTTGCTTAAGTAAGACCTGCCAGTGTGGCGCAGGGACAGTCATTGTAGGGCCTGCCTGAGTGCAGTCACAAATTGGTCCTTGCTTAATTGAAGCCTTTTGAATTTAATATATTTACAGCTTTCCACTTAACAGTGTACAGTGCAACAATGCAAGAATTCTGTGGTCAGCTGCAGCAGAAGCCTTTTGTGCTATGTATCGCATCTCTAAGGCCATGCATAGTCTAGCTGCCCTTGGTGATGGCAGCTGAGGGGCCAGTTCCTGGACTCACTGTTGGTCGCTCAGTTCAAGCCTTGGTAGGGCAATTTTCTGTCAATGGACTCTTTTCAGATCCACTTCTGTAGAATCCAGTTGAAAGGGAGTGAGTGTTCCAGGGGGACGTTTTGACCAATTAGAGAAGGAATTTAGTAGATGATTGCCCTGGCTTTCCATGCTGTGTCAGAAGGTTTCAAGGTGGTTCTGCAGAGGTTCCCAGGAACTGGGAATTCCAGTTTTCCAGGGTGATATGAGCTCAGTCACAGACTCATTGAATTTCTTCTCTCTTGTCTCTCCTTGTTTCCTGGAAAGTGGTCTAAAATAACCAACCTGTATCTAAGCCCTCACCTCAGGCTCTGTTTTAGGTGGATTCTAAACAGAGATCTCTTCCAAACAGTTATTTTTGCATGAAAGTAACAGGAAGAAATTCTGTTGAATTTCAGAAAATTTACATTTATGTGATAAAATTACTTGGATATATCCTGTAGCTCAAGGGGTGGTTAAAAAAACCAAAGCAGGGGCCCAGGGAATAAGTGCTTCCCTGGCAAGTGCAAGGGCCTGAGTTTAATCCCCGGTTCCGCCAAAAAACAAAAACAAACAAACAAACAAAAAACAAAGCAAAATCTTCATGAATGAACTGTGGTAAAATTGTAAAAAGAACCAGCAGTGACTATAGAAACCAATTATTCACAGAATGATGCAAATAACTGTGATAGATATGATCTTAACCCAGTGTAAATACTGTAACACTTAGTCATAAAAGATGACAAAAACAATATAATAATAAATATCAATAAATAGTTATTGATGCTGATTAGTCAAGAACTATAGCATAAATACACCATTAGGGTTAAAAGCAATCTTGTCCCTTTCATAGCACTTTCCAAATGATTCAGTCGCCTTCTCTAAAGACAACTGTCTTATTTTGTATCTTTCAGAAATATTCAATACATGTTAGAGCAGCTGTTTATATACCCCTCCTTTTTTTTTGCACAAATATATTAGGGAACTTTATGTCATTCAGGTGAGTTTTTAACAGTTTATTTTGGAAATCATTCATGTCCGTTTTTGTGCAAGCACAGAGCTTTCCTTTGTTTGTCTCCCACCCTGGGGTTTTTGGATGTTTCTAATCTGTTACTGTTAGAACAGTGCTGCAGTGAATAACCCCTGCTCAGAGATGGGCTATCTGTCCCCTTCTACTTGGAAATTCTCTCTCTCTTTGGGTCTGTGAAACTGTGCAAGCCTGACCTGCAAAATTCTCTGGTTGCTCCTTTTTTAAGTCTCATTTGCTAATTTGTCTTCCTCCATTGACTCCCCTGAATATTGGAGCTTTTTTGTTGCCTAGGCTTTGTCTTTTGAATTTCTCACTAGGCATCTTCATCCATTCTAGGGATGTCAGAGTTGACAACTGCCCAAATTCCATCTCCAGCAAAATCTTTCCTCTCAACTCCACACCATTACAATTCTCCACCCACATCTGTAGTTGATGTAATCTTCACAAACCTCAATGGGTCTCTTGAGATTTTCATTTAACCTGATTGTCCCCTAAATCAGGTGGTAAGAGCACCATCTCTCTAGTTGAAGTCAAACCTTGAGTGCAATTCTCCCTCTGAAGTATATTTACAAGCCTTTTCCATTTTCTCTTTTGCTGCTGCTACTATTGTGGTGCAACTGTCATTGCCTTTCACACGGACCATGGCTGGTCTCCCTGTTTGTGCTCTGATTTGCTACAGTCTGTTCTGCATTCAGCAGTAAGAGGGACTTTACAGGATCTAACAAGGCTTTTGTGTCTATGCCATGGCAGTTACTGTCTGTTATTGATTTGTTCTTGTGTGGGACCCCTACAAGATTGGGGTCACCTTAAGATACCACAGATTCTCCAGCTCCTAGAAAGTGGGGATTCCGTTACACTAAGAAATTCACTTTGGTACTGAGTTTGTGAATTCTGAGTGTATTTACTTCAAGCTAAAAAGACATTGTTTTGAATCATTATTGAAACATTAAGGGTCCATTGGAGCTCTGTGGGCTATCCTGGCCCATCTCCCCTGTTGATGTCCTTTTCTCTTCTTGTCTTACCGCTTGATCTTTAGATGATTTGAAAGAATGTTTTCAGATGAGCAAAGACCTCTGTGGCTATATTTCTGAGTGTTCAGAAAGGTTCCCCATTGATGTGCAGGGAACTTGAACAATAAAATGATAGTCCTCATAGGCTTTCCAGGCCTCATGCTATTCTGCCTGTGAACAATAGTGATTATTATGATCTAGCCCTCTGTACAGTCATTTTAAAGATTGGCTAAGCAACTGAGAATTAATTTATTGGTAATGAACATTTTCAACTTCATTAGATACTCGGAAGCCTACTACATTATCATTATCTGGATGCTAAATTTTAATTGCATGCAGCCTGGTCCCTCAATAATTAACACATTGTATATCCCACCTAATTCACAAACTAATTGTCATTTCTTAGATCTTAATATTACTTGCTAATTTTGCCAAGGATGAAAAAAAATCTGACTGTCAAAACTCCAGGGTAAATGACATTATGCAGGCACAATAGTGACAAAACAAGTTAATTTATTGTAAAGTCACAGAGAGAAGTTTTTAATTGCGTATTTGTTACCTTCATAAAAGACATAAATGGCTTTTTAGTTACATATTTGCTTATTTCTTATATTAAAAAAGTGTTAACAAGCCTGATTAAAATTAATTACGAAGGTCCAAGATCTGAGTGGAGATCCTAGCATCAGCAAACTTCTAATTGAAGCGGAAAGAGAAAGAACGAAGGGAGATGTTGGTTGCGGTGGAAATCAGAACAGATGTTTGACTGTACAAATGGGAAATAATTCAACACTCCATCAAGAAAAGGGAATATAAAGAGAAAATTATGCTTGCTAGTAACTAAGAACACTTATATCCTAAGAATATTAATAGTTAGTAAAAGTGATCTGCTTTTAAAAGCTTATAATAGAAAAATAACCAGTGTTGTTAAACAACTTCAGAAGAAGCACCATCCATTGCTATTATATGAAAAACTAGATTAATGAAAAATATCAATTATACAGAAGAACTTGGTAACTTTCCAAATCAATGCTGTTTCATTTATATGTAACCAGTTCTTTGTAAGTTTCTATTGGCAAAACAGGAGAGCTTTAGTGACTGGGGCTTCTGTATCATTTAGAGAGGCTGGGAAATGAGAAATACTCTTATCTTTGATTTTCATGACTGCTTGATTCTAACTTAAGAAAGAATACCACCCTTTCTCAGGTGATATATTCTAGTCCTGGTCATCAGTGTCCATATCATCTGCCCAAAGGGAAGATGTCTTGGAGCTTTAAGACACTAGTTATACCTCTAAAGATGAGAAGAAGCTTTCCTAACTGCAGATAAGGGAACATCTTTTCCGAAACAGGGATTTTTCAGGAAGGGGATTTCAGCTAAGGATGAAAATAGCTGTTTAGAAAAATTGAAATGAAAAATGAAAAAAATGAAATTGCCTATACACACCATGAATCACTTAAACTATTCACATTCAATTTAGTTTTGTGGTACATTTGGTCCAATATGACTTGTCATTGTTTTGAAAAAAATTAATGATGTTTACATCCTGTTCATAATTTTTTCCCATAATATTATCTATTGATTGTAAATCCTCTTATCCAATGGAATTAAATGTGTTTATCAGTCAGTAAATTGAACAAGTTGGCTGAAGCAAGGAATTATAAAAATAACACACAAATACTATACTCAAAATTTTTATTTGAAGCATATGAATAAGTTAATTCTCCAAAATTTTAATAGGAAGTCAAGGCCTTTTCTGTAAGTGTGGGCTTGCAAATTGGATTCTCCATTATTTTTCTTGTATTCAACAAACCCACAAGTATTGACCAGTATTTCCAGTTAATTTCTTTATACTAGACCTGATAGAAAAGAGGGCACATTGGGTAGTGGAGATGAAAATGATCCAAGTGTGTACATGTTTGTACGGAAGTGTCAGAGTGAATCCCTCATTCTGTAGTTAGCATCTTTTAATTTTATAAAAAAAATACATATATGCCTAGAAGATCAGAGATTGGTTATAAAAAGTCCATGGGGGATATTTAGAGAAGTTATCTGTGAATTGTTGCGTGAAAGAATATTCATTCCCTTTGAGTTTTTCTGTCATTGTGAAATTCATCTTTACTGAATAAGCTTCTATAGTACCCTAAAGGCAGATGTTGTAAGCTGGATGCAGGTTAGAGTGGATTCAGCGTGAGTCTCAAGGGTGCTGCATGGAGGTGCTCTGCTGGTCTGTTCCACCAAAACTGAACATCTGAGGAGGGGCAGTCCTGTCCAGGGTAGTGAGGCCTCCATGAGCAGGGAGACCCCTGGAAAGCTGAATTCCTAGAGGGTGCATGTGATCCTCAATCATAGATTCACTCTGGGTGTCCCACTCAGAAGAGTTGAGTGACTCCTTGCTTTGCAACATTCTGTGGCTCCCAGTGAGAGCACTTTCAGCTCGCAAGAGGGAGAACCAATGCTGAGCATTCAAGAAGTCTTGGCCTCTGAGAGAGAAGGTTGGAATCCATCCCAGAGGGGAAGAATGTGTTTGTAGATTCAACTATGGTGGCATCTCTATAACACCCAACTTTTGGCATAAAATATCCACAGATATTCCTTTTTTAATGTGAACATTTCAGTGCATGCCATCTGCACACAAGCGGTCTCCAAATGTTTCTGTTCTCTGTAGGGAAGGGCTCTGAAGAGAGTGCTCCCATGTGCTATTAAGAATGAAATGGCAATTTCTTCCACCAGGACATTTTAACAACATGCTCTACAACAGTGTATAACATACTCTAAAGTATTTGTTTGTTTGAGGTGGTAGCTCAATTCCTATAAAATATATCTTAGGAAATAATCAGGAGGGGATAGAAAGAGTGAATGATGGGAGCGTTTACTGCTGAGCCACTCACATCTACAGAAAGCGGAAGAAAGCTCAGTGCCCACACTAGACAGTATTGAATGAAAGAAATGATACACTGGCACGTTTGCTCTCAGCTTGTGAATAGTTAAGCTCCACAAGGGCATTTAATAACAAGGTCAAAGCTCAGAGCTCAAGAGGTTATGAAATATACAGTGATTCCAATTTTGTAAAAGACCGAAAGTGTGTCAGTCCACAGAAAAGTGGTTTAAGTACATCCTGTGGTGGATGACAACTGGTGGGCAAGGCCCACCGGAGGATTGTTGCCAGCAACAGAAAAAGGAGAACTGGAGAGGAAGAGGTGAGGCTGTTGGTTCTCTGGGAGGAGTTCGTCATGCTGGCTTTCCTGATATGAACTGGGCTGTTCTCATCTTTGGAGGAGCTTGAGACCTCACTGTCACTGAGGATGGCTGCGGTACTTTTCCGGAGAGCTTTGGTCCTTGCTTTGAGTGTCACCTCCTGGCTCTGGTACAGATCTCTCAGCCTGGTGGCACAGATCTTCCATCCCATTGGCATAGACTTGCTAGCTTCCACCATTAAAGTTGAGGTCTTCCCCATGCAGATCGGTGAAACAGATTTGCATGAGACATTGTCACAGGCTCTAGGCCTCAACTTGGATTCGTGGAGGACACTGCTGTGTGATCCAGGCCCTCAGCCAGATTCTTTGGACAGATTTCTGAACTCTGGTATTTGACTCTTTGGTTGACTACTATAAAATAATCCTATAGATTATATGCTCTGTATTAAATTGTTTCCCTTGCAAGCCCTGGCTAAAACATGCCCCATCTTTAAGAGCATTTTATTTTTTTAAAGAGAATAAAAATACTAAAAAAAATTAGAAATGATACAGAATTTCACTTAACCAGATGATAGGAATTCAACAATGATATTTGATTAAATTCAACAATGGCATAAGATTATGGGTAGTTGCCTAAAGCTTTAATTCAACTCGGTTTTTGAAAATAACACTGTAACACTTCAAAAGGTGTTTAGAAAAGCTAAGACCCTCTCTAACTTGCGACCAGCTGTACAACCAGCTCCTCCCTAAGTGCACCATAGGCAGCTTCTTGGGTTTCCTTCTAAAAGTGTTCTGCACATAGTAGGGCAGGTTTTTATTGTCTTCATTCTACTTTTTTGTATTTTCCAATTGTTTTTTTTTTAAAAAACAAGTATTTTTAAAATGTGTGTTCATTTTATTAGTTGTACATCTCCATAAATAATTTCTGCTAGATCTTGAATTACCATTATGGTGTACAAATGAAAAGATGGAAGAGAACTTACTCAATGTTTCATTTCATTTCCATTTATTTGTTAGAATGAAAAAATAGCTTCTCACTGTTTTACTTAACTAATTTCGATACCATTCCATTAGCCTTCTAATAGCATGAAGGCCCAGAAATTAAATTGTTCCACTTCCTTATCCATAATTATATGCAATTAAAATGGTTATAGACCCTAAAGTTTTCTTCCAAGCTTCAGACCCTTTAACTGTCATTCTTTATTATCTTGAAGCCTAATACTTTTTAGCAACACATTGTATACAGTGAGTTAAGTGAAAAAGGAAGTATAATATTTAACTGATGTGGGTGTTCTTTAATTAATATGAATTAGCTTTTTTGATATGGGCACTAATTGTTTTCTTTGAAAAAAAATCACCATAGATGTGTGATTCTTCTATGCCTGCTGCTTTTCAAGAACATAGTTAATTGCAGAAAACAGGAATGTTACCTTTTGTCAAATGAGTAATCAGCATTGCATCAGAATGGTCCAACTCTCTGGCTTGTGTTAGCAGGCAACCCTAACCTTTCTAAGCATCAGAGCCTCCTCTGGCTTCTGATGTTCTTTTTGCGTTTTCTTATGGAGAAGGGGGATAATTATAATACAATTCAAAATTGGAATAGCAAGGTGTCATTTGTTTATCTCTGCTACACATCAAACTACCCCAAACTTTTTGTAAGAATCGAGTGTGCATCGGAAACTATGGAGACAGCTAAGGCAAATTATTACCATTTTGCAAGATTACTTAATTGCATTTATTACCAACAGGTAAATAGCTTATACTGAATAGATGATTTAACTACAATTACCGTACTCCACCCTCATTAAGACACCCATTTCAAGATCTAAGTGTTCTGTGCCTTTACAAAGGAGTCTTAACCCAGCAAGAGTGATAATGAATTAAGTGCTCTTGAGAGTCACTGTACAGCGGAGTAACTAAACTTAAAAGAGATCATTAAAACAACATTCTCCCTTTTTAATTTGTTCACAGTATTTTCTGATCACTTTTTTTAATGAATATAAAACCTTATGCAGAAGCAAGAAAAAAAAACCCTTCAAAAACAACGATTAAAACTTCATACTCTAGTATTCTATTTGCTTGATTTTTTTTCCATTAAGGAACAGGCTAAATCTTTGAATTGAGTCAGTTGGGGCATATGTCAGCATATTATCTGTAGTTTTCATCCAAGTAAGAAGGGCTCTGAGTAGAATGCATAGCCTTGTGGAGTGCTAGTGAATTGTGCATGCTTTCCCCTGGATAGTCCATGCATTTTACTCATCAGAGCTCAAAATATCTGTCTGTCCTTGATTTCATCATTTTAGACCTTGGCTTAGAGCTCTCTCACAGGCCACAGAGTTATTCCTTCACACATGGAGAGCAGAGGTAATATACTGTGGGAATAAAAATAATCTGAGTGTAAGTGATAAAAACGTGCCATGAGCCATTTCCACTAGAAACACAAAAACAATTTTCCAGACACTCTGTATCACATGTATTTGATTTTAGGCCACGATCTTCTCTGAGCATCCCTGCATTCTTTCGTTGCCTACTGAATCTTAGTGTTCACTCTACACATATTTTGTAGGGGTCTGCAGTACTGGTAGTGCTGGGTGAGGAGGACGCTGTGTATGGTGGTGAAGCCACGCTGCTGGGCGTGGGGTGGCAGTGCCATGCACTGGGAGTTCCAGAGCTGTGTGCCTGGAACCTATCTGCTGCTAGAGAGTGAGAAACACAAGTTGCTGGAGCTGAGCTTTAGGGAGTGAAAAAGGCCTAGAGAAGTGAAAGAGCACAGAAAGGGCCTGGGAGGCACGGCCACAGGGCCAGAGGAGGGACTGATGTGGGAATGAAATTACTGAGGACGTTCCCGTGACGAGTCTTTGGGGTTGGTTTTCAACCACGGTGGTGGGTGTGGTCTGTCTGCTGTGACTGGTGGTGTCCTTGTAGAATATCTAGTTGTGGATAGAGATTCTTGGGGCCCCTTTCAGAGCAGTGCGGTCCATGGGCTCAGCCCAGGTTCCTTCCTCAGTGCCTGAACCCCATTGTCAGACAGACAGAGGAGCTGGTGTGAGGGTCAGCAGCCACATCCAGACCTGTGTTCCTCCCAGAGCCCCGAGACTAGTCACTCTTAGGCTGCCCCCGTGCCTGCCGACCAAGACCTGGTTTTGCTCTGATGATGAGGATGATGATTATGCACCATCAGCATCATTGCTCTGGTTTCTAAGAACCAGGCTCAGTTCTGAGAAACCCAAGTGTGTGAGCTCTTTTAGGGTCCTAACAGCCCACAGAGGCAATGCCCATTGTCTGCAGGCTATGAGCGTTGGAAATGAGGCTCGCAGGTGTGGGTTGTTGTGTGGGAAAGGCTAGTAGTGCAGAGTGGAGACATCTGTGCTCCCCACAGTGCTGTATGACCTCTGCAGGACCCCGGGGTGCATCTGCTCACTCATTTGTCATTCAAGGCTGCCCTGTTTGGCTCCATAGAGCCACTGGAGTATAAAGTCCAGAGGAAACACCAGGCAAGAGCACTGGCAACTCAAGCACAGGCTGAGGTGAGCTACAGGAGCCACAAGCATCCCTGAATGTGTGAACCCCAACGTGGGCATATAAACAGACTGCGATTCAGAAAGGAAAAGGAATTGGGAAAAGTCTCCCTGGGAAACAAGCCTTAAGAATTAGTGAGGTCAGAGGGAGGGAAAAGTTGTGAGATAGAAACTATTTCAATCCTGAGTCTCAGTTTCCTCTTTTTCAAATAGTAAAATTTCAGGGTTTCTGTGAAAGAGACATAATGTGTGCCAGTTGCCTGGAATGGCACCTGGTGCACAGTAGGTCTTCAGCAAATGGAAGTCCTGATTAGCAGAAGGGAGAAAAACTCAACAAACAGCTGTAGGGCCCATTTGCCTTTGTGTAGTTCACAAAGCAGGGAGCAATGGACAGGTGGTGGGCAGGGATCACCTGGACCATGGCCAGGGAGGCCAGAGATCAGGATGGGCAGGAGATGCCTGGGGAGCTGCAGCTGGAGCTGCTGTGATGTAGGGAGTCCTTTCTGGTCTTTGTCTTGGTCCAGGAGGTTTATGTTTGTAAAACATACATGGATGAATACTGGAATCCTGTCAAGTGAATTTCAATTTATCACACCCAGTGCAACTCATGGTGAGAAGAAAGACACTAAAGCATAGTTGTAGTTATGGGCAGCCAAAGTGCTAGGTCCAGCCATGCTGATGGCTACCTGGAAGGAGGACCTGGACCCATGGCTGACCTGGGTTTTATTTATTCATGAAGAAGGAGTGGCTTGGGAATGATGGGAGTAGGTGAGTGCTGTGAGCTGGGCTAGGGAGGAGGCTTAAAATCTTCTCTGTAATTTGCAGAGGGAAAGACATGCAGAAGGAATAATGTGCATGACACAGCTGAGATAGTATCTAATGTTTTGGGATCTATGCATCAGCTCTGATGTGTGATTTTTCTTTTTCTTTCTTTCTTTTTTTTTTTTTTTTTTGTATTTTAGGAAAGGGTTTACAGGGTGTTCAGGGTCTCACTACTAGATCGGACTTATAGTAATCCGCCTGTTTACAGCCTCCCATGAGCTGGGACTATAGGTGCGCACCACCACACCCAGTCTCAATTGCCCTCTCAGTGTGCCCTGGGGGTGGGGCCAGCACAACAGGTCCAGGGATCAAACTCCCAGCCCCTGTGCCTGCTTGCAGGTGCTTTAATCTGCTGAGCTATTTGGTCAGATTCTCTCTCTCTTTTTCTTTCTTTCTTGTATTGGAGATCAAACTCAGGACCTTGCGCTTGCCAGGCAGGTGCTTATGCCACTGCACTATCTCTCTGTCCCTGATCTGTGATCTTTCAAGCCCCAGGAATTCATAGCTCTATCTGGAGGCCTCATCCCAGCCCACTGTGGAGCACAGGCTCTACATCCTCTCCGTCTCAGGTCATGGGACGGAACAACAGGCTCCTGGGAAATGGTGCCTGCGGTCTTCAAAGAGCAGCACCAGCACCACAGGTAGACTGATGTGCATTGCTTAAAGCCAATTGAAGGGATACAAAAAGTCCCAGCCAGCTCCATACATATCAATACATGGAAATAATGGGGGCTCAGCCAAGATGGAGGCAACTGCTCCTCTTTCAAGAGGAGTTGCTCAGATGGGCCTCCACATGGTGACACACCTCTGCGCAAGCCTCAGTGGTCTCTCTAGAAGGCAATGGCAGATGGACTTCAGTGAGCTCAGTGTTCATTGAAGGACCCGGAGATGAGTGAGAAGTTAGGGAAAGGCTATTTACCAGCAAGCCCCTTTGCCCTTGCGACCCTGTAATATGAGAACTCCTGCTAGAAATAGGCTCCTGCTTTAACCAAAACACCATTGCCTTTGTATGGGTCATGGGGATTCTGGCTTGCAAACACCTGAAACTGGGAAAAAATATTAACAGCAACAATGAGTTATAAAGCAACAAGAGACAGGGGCTACATCAGGCCCCAGTTCTCACCCTCAAGTCTGGCAAGCTGCTTGTTGCTTTATGCCACAGTTTCTCCACACACACAAGTGAGGGAAATGGTAGTGAATCAGTGATATTTTGCATAAGGTCCATCTAAATTCTCAATAGGTGCTAAGACTATATACTGAGTGCCACACAGTGCCAAGTGCTGTGTGGTAGAAGACCGGCTGGAAATCTCAGTGCAACCTTTGGAGGTGAGGGAGCAGAGGTTCAGAGAGGTTAAGGAAGCTGGCCATGCTCACACAGTGATGAAGGGCTTGGACCAAGACCTTTCTCTTGCTTCAATCTCACCACCTACAGCATTAGGCCAGGTATGTATCTCAGGTATTAATACTGACCCAAGGGAACAGAGTGTTAATGATTTGAACAGAGAAGTAAATGAGAGCTTTAAAAAAATGTCTTTTGCATAATTCACTTCTCATTTTAGGTGGCAGAAACATAGTCCATCGCCTAAAAGATACTTGCACAGCATCAGTAAAATGTGTTCATTTGTCATTTGTAGATTGTTTTATTTTTAGATTAATGAAGATCCAAATTAAACCATCGGAGTGCCATCATCCTGATAGTCCTTAACACGTTTTGCTCATTATCACTTCATTTATATTTATGATGAAGAACAGATGGTACCGATGTCATATTTCAATGTGTATCATATCCAGCTAAGAGGAAATATCTCATATTAGCTGAACTTATCAAAATATTTGTACTTAACAACAACAGAAATCTGAGCTTATGTACTATCTTGTCACCATGTCGTAGCTACCATTTAGAAAAGACCCTTTAAATTAGATATGCAGGGGAAAGAATGCATTGGTCATCATTACTGAATGAATGCACTGAACTCTGAACAGTAATTATGGGTTAGTTGTAAGGAGAGGATCATTAAGCTCGCATGAAAAACAGCAATTAGAGACTGTTGTCTTTATGGCGTGCTCAGAGTTTTTTGATGGGTGCTGCTTGCAGTGGGCTCCGAGGAAGAGCGAACAATTGCTCACGGTGGAACATAAGGTTCCCATGATAGACAAGAGGCATGGTCACCATGGTCACTCCTTAGACATGGGAGCTCTAGGAGAGGTCCACTCTTGGAGGTGACAAGGAAACCTGAAAGATTATTTTTTTGCCTGTTCTGTAGCTTGCTTCAGGTTGTAGAGAGGATGGGGTGAGGAAAGATGTGTTTCTCTAGAAAGCAGTACAATGTTGGCTTGCGATGCCTTTCTTCAGGTGAGACGTGGTCCACCAGCCTGGGTGGAGCCACTCATGAGATGCACTCTCTGTCCTTATGGAATTCAACGGTGTGGTCCAAAGGTTGGATGTGATAACAAAGAATTTGGATGATGAACAAACAAACAAACAAACAAGAAAATCAGAGTGTGCACTGGACCAAAATGGCTCAGAGGGACAGCTTACCTGTGCGTGGGTGTCAGAAAAGACCCAAAGAAGATGCAATTCTGGACCAGGGCTGTAAAGGCTGAATATAAGTTCAATAGTTGGATAGGGGGTGACCTCAAAGGACCATCTTTCTGGAAGTGGTTTGTCAGAATACTCAAGGGCTCAGTGTTGGTGTCAAGCAGACAGGCTTTGAGTTGCATTTCTAACTGTCTGCTAGTATGTGAATTTGGCCATTTATAACTTGGTTCCTCAGTTTCTGCAGCCTATAGAATTAGGTTAATAGTGTCTATTTCGTAAGTGCACTGTAGCACATGTAGTTCACTTCTTGGCACACAGTATGTGCTCAGCTAATGCCAGCTCTTAGTAGCACTGCTGGCAGCACAGAAGGCAGCACTAAGGCTGGGAGCCTTGAAAGAGACATGAAATCCTGGGGTGTAAACCTCTAGCAATCACTTATAATTATACAATCAGAAGAGGAGAGTCAATGACATTGCAAAATCTTTAAAGTCTTGGGCCAGCCAGATAGCTCAGCAGACTAAAGTGCCTGCTTAGGTAAAGGGCAGCAGTCAGGGTTCAATCCTGAGTATGCTGTGCTGGCCCTGTTCCCAGGTCACGCTGAGACAGCGACTGAGACTGGGCGTGGTAGTGTGAGCCTGTAATCCCAGCATTTGGGAGGCTGAAAACAGGAGGACCACTACTAGTCCGATCTATGTAGTGAGACCCTGTAGACCATGTACTAAACACATAAAAAAAACTTTAAAGTCTTGAGATAACATTAAAGCCAACTGAATTTCTCGATGGTATTTATTAGTAATTTGTGAGTTCACTTCCTGGTACCATAAAAAAAAAAGTTTGTATGGAAAATAAAAACAATGCAAACTGGATTTCATCTAAGCGAGTTATTTAATCCAAGTGGGGTTGTTGGAGTGTTGTCACAAGGAGCGAGGCCCTTGGCAGGGGTCAACTGTGGCAGCCCCTTAAGGAACCAGGGCCTAGAACAGTGGGCCTGGCACTGAGCCCCAGTGAGATGCTTATCAGGGTCCTCTCTTGGTCCCTCATGGAATGACAAGTGTCCATCTCAGTGGCCCACTGTCCAAAAGGAACTGATGGTTGATGAACAAGCTCCACATGTAAAAGTAAATAAGATGCTTTGCAAAAATCTAGTTTGAGAAAAATACAGCATATTTAATGTAAAAATAATCCCGCAAAACAAATTTGACACCAAGATGCATGAGAAAGGATTATGCTGGTATTTGCTATTCAATTGGGACACATTGGCAGATGCTCGTGGCCTATCCTGCTTGTGACTGGATTGGTGGCCAGGGTGCCCACCAGGTGGATTGCCATGTTCCTTGACAGTGAAGCAGAATAGAGGGCGCCATCTTGGGCCCTCACCCACTCAAGGGCATTTTAGTGGACCGATTAGGCAGGAGGGAAGTTGTCACACAGAGCTACACTGAGATGTGCTTCTCCCCTCCGACCCACGCTGATGGGCTTGGATTCTCTCCCCTACAGGCCGAGTCGCTTCCCAGCAGGCTCCTTCTCTCTCAGGCCTACAGCCCTTCTGCCTCACACCCTCCCTGATGCCCCAACATGCCCGTGTCCCACTGAGAGCCCACAGTCTCCGCTGCAGTGGTCTTCTCACAGCCCAGTGACTCCAAATACTCCAAAAACAAACAAACAAAAAAAAAAACAAAAAAAACAAACAAACAAAAAAAAAACTTTCTACAAGGCAGGAATCTGTAGAGTGCCAAAGGGATGCCATTTCACAACTTCTGCTCCAAGTAGCATGTTCCTCTATGTACCCCTGCCAACAGGCTTGCTTCTAGGGGCTCTGAATTTAGGTGCAGGCCTTTGTCATCAATGGTAATAACAGCAGTCATCCCCAGATGACTGAATAAAGCCTGGTCGGTGCAAAGCAAATATTATAGGAAACTGCAGATGAGCCTCAGTTCTCAAACTTGGATAAGCCAAGACTGCAAGAGAATTGTGTCATGTTCTAACCAAGCAGAACTGCGTCTGGAAATATTATGATGCCAGGTTTGGATATCAAAATGAGCTGCACTGGTACTTGTTTGGCTACTTACTCACTGGATGACCTTGGTCAATTAATTGAGCTAATCTCTGCCTCAGTTTTTGAATATATGAAGCTGTATTGTGATGATATGCACGGATGGGTTACATGGGTAATTATAGGAAATAATGCGTGAAACATGCCTCACCTGACACCTGGCAGGCAGGAGCCAGGGCTCACACACACACAAAGCTGGAATATGACTGGGCTGCTGGGGCAAGAAGGGATGTTTCCAGAGGGCAGAGTGAACAGGAGAGATGAGGCCAAATGGGTGGGGAAGGGGAGGGAGAGAGGAAAAGGTAAACAAGGCAGTTCAGATGGAGGAGAGCAAAACAGAAGCACGGATAAGTAGAAGTGCTGGGTTGAGGAGCCTGCTGCGCTTTGAATCTGGAATGACCCCCGGAGCACATATGTTAGGCCTGGTCCCCAGGGTGGTGCTCTTGGGAGGCAGAGGAGCCTCTTGGAGGCGTGGCCTCATGGGTGCCCTTGGGTGACTAGAACAGGAGGATGGGACTCCAGTAACTCTCTCTCTTCCTGTTTTGCTTCCTGACCATGAAGCGAGCAGCTTTGCTCCTCCCCTTATTCCCCTCCCCGCATGATGGCTACCTGGCCAAGAGCCACCTTCACTACTCTGAGCCAAAATGAGTCTCTTCATCTCTTTGTAAGTTGATTACCTAAGTATGTTTGTTTGTTTATTTATTTAAATGTGTTTAGTGCAGGGTCTACGGGATCTCACTATGCAGGTGGGACCCACAGTGATCCTCCTGTTTTCAGCCTCCCAGGCGCTGATCTTACAGGCGGGCACCACCATGCTGAGTCTCAATGGTCCGTCTCAGCACACCCCAAGGGTAGGGCTGGCACGGTTTGTGGTGCTACCTCCGTATTTTTTACACGGAGAGACAGAGTTGAAAGGACACTTTATAGAGGGTTCCTTTTAAGGAACTTTCTGGATCTGAGCAAAGGGCTAGGTTTAGAGCTTGTCTTTCCTTTTCCCCCAATTCTGCAGCCTCTGTCTAGCTTCACGTCAAATGTAAGTACCACTCAACTGTCCACATATACAGGAGCGACCTGAGTGGTGGCCCCCGGCTAGCTGTGCACAGTCACATGGAGCTGTCACCCATTGTGCCTCATGCCTGCCGTATCACTGGATACTGTCTTCTTGTCACAGATCACCAGTTATGCAAATCCTAGTCACACACAAAAATCCAACCAGTTCACTCCAGCAAAGATTGCTAATAAATATCTGCTATGTGCCTTAGACTGTGATGAATATACTTAATTTATCTGTGCCTCAGCTGATTCATCTGCTGAATCAAGCTTGGACTAAATGACTCCTCAGACCTCAGAGTGTTGCTGTTTTTGGTTTCCTTTTCTTGCCCTTCTAGTTCTAAAGCAAGAGGGAGTCGCCACAGAACCTGGAAGTTTGTTAAGAGGATAATTTTATTTATGAAACAGGACAAATTATATAAAACAAAGTATACTCAAGTATGCATTGGCAATCAGCTTGGTCTGGGTTCACAAGAGTGGCCCTCAGGTGAGGCTGATCACAGCACGCATCTGGATAGCTGTGCTGACCCAGACACTTCAGACCTGGCCACTGGAGATTGCAGCCCTAAATTAACCTCCAATCAATGCAATTCTGAATTAGGAGAGGAAGCTATAGGGAGAGAATGTTAGATGCCACTCGCCCCCTGGGAGCCTGTGACCCGGCCTCTGTTGGATGTGGAGTTATTAAAGGTGAGGTTCTTCTATTTTGGGTCTGATGGGAAGATTGCTATGTTTGGTAAATGTAATCACAGATGGACTAGGGTGATTTGTTCCCATTCAGCCGCTTATGAGCAAGCACAATTAGAAGTTGACAGCAAACGCGCTTCTCAAAAATTATCACATTTAGTGTGATTCCCATAATAAAAACAGGAACAAGCTCAGGAGTCTTTTCAATTTACACAAAGAGCCCTGGGGTCTCTCCACAGTCACTGTCAATCTGATGTTTCTAAGTAAACTTTGTTAGGAAAACAGATGGAAAACTCCTGAGGTTTAGTTAAATCTTGACTTAAAGCACACACACACACACACACACACACACACACACACACCCATGTACAAACTTTAGAGCGCATTATATTCATTCTTTGGTGGAAAAATCCATGTATTGCATAGATAGTAAAACAAATCAACGTGGGAGGCTCCTAAAGCCACCAGGCTCTGTGTGATGTGACGATGTCAGAGGGGCTTCCTAGATACAGCAGATTGTGACTCTACTCAACCAATAACTCTGTCAGCAGCACCCATTTGTATGCTATTTTCACTTAAAATATGTTAATGGGTTGTCCCCCTTAATACTCACAATAATCCCAACGGTTGCTGAGAGGGAAAGGCTTTCCCTCTTGGTTTATGGGAAGGACAGGTGTTCAAAGAGGGAAAGGATTTCACTGGGAGTTGCCCCGCTGATTAGTGCGGGCACTGGCCTTGTGTCCTGGGATATGTTTGACTCAGTTTTCGTGCCTTTGGCTCTTTAGACTCAGGGTGGAGCACACAGGTTGTACACAGGTGGTGTGTCCAGCACTGCACACCTCGTGTGTGACGGTTTCCTTCTAGGCATCATGCATAGAGTGAGATGATTCTTTTTCTTCGTATCACCACCATTTTGCCTGCTTAATATTCTTTGGGAAGAGTCTGCTTTTGTTAAACTCGGGCAGAGGACGAGAATTGGCCATGCATGAGTGCAGTGGAGTGGAGGGGCGAGGGGAAGGAACAGGGCAAGGCCTGGGTGTGACAGGCTGGCTGGCTTTTCACATCCTGATTGTATGTAATTCGCACGTAGTAACTCACAGAAAGTAAAACAGCAGGTGACAGACCAAGTGGCACATAAACCAAAGGGATTTATGTCTAATTATCCCCCACCAAATCATTCTATCACTTCTTAGTATTTATTCCTCAACTATCATTCCATAATATGCCTGTTTCCTGTACCTGATTGGTCAAGGTGGACTCTTCCTTCTTCCTCCTCCACCACAGAAATTGGAGCCTGTCCCTATCTATCCAGTACCCTCAGATCCATGGCCAGCTGTGGAACTTCACTTGGCCCAGTCAGAATCTGTGCCTGGACACTTCACCAGAAGCTTCAGTCAGAGCATTTACACTTTCTCTGACTGCTGTGGACCATGTTATCCTTCCAAGGAGGAAGAGGATCAGATGATGGGGCAAATAGATCGCAAATAGAACTGACATGAAGAGTACAAGGACCTTGACGGCTTCATCTAACCTTGGGATTCAGTGGTGCCACCTGGAGTTCCGGTTGACTGCAGGCAATATAAGCCCTGTTTAAAAATTTGAGATAATATAGGGGCTAGGGAGATAGCTCAGTAGAATAGGTGCTTGCCTGGCAAGCACAAGGGCCTGAGTTCAATCCCTGGTTCTGCAAAAAAAAAAAAAAAAAAAAAAATTTGAGATAATTTCAATGATTCAAGAGAAGGGCAAGACAGATAAGGCTGTTCTACTTAATAGAGAAAAGATACACTATATATATATATATATATATATATATATATATATATATATATATGGAACTTATAAAAATAAGTTTATTTAAGTAATAAGTATTAATATGTGCTATGAAAGTCAGCACAGGGATAAAAGGTTGATCCAGACAAAAATGCTACTGTTTGAAGAGATAACCTTAAATGTGGGCAGGAGGACCGGAGTGATTTGTGAGGCAGGTGCCGTTCACTTTGGAAGGTGACTGACAGGAAGAATAATGTTGATCGTGGCTTTGGCCATAACAGCCTCAAGCACGGTAGGAGCGAAGATGGGCTCCCAGGGTTTGTTGAGTGCTACCCTACATGAGCTCATTTAGTTTTTGTAAAATCTGTCAGGTAGATCACTGTGTCTGCTTTATTGGTGAGGAACAAGAAAGTTGCCTGCCCAGCCTAGCATGTGAGTAAGCAACGTGGGCGGACTTGAGCCAAAGTTTGGCTCCCCAGGCTGTGTGCCTCCTTGCCTGGGGTGTGTTGCCAGGAAAGGAGAGTCATGTTCCAGAGAGAGGGGTCAAGTCCAGAACCTGTCCATAAGCAGAAGAAAAGGAGAAACCTGGGAGTGTACGGAATTCATGTCAGTGCTGTCTCCTAGCATCTAGGCCTACATCTGTTGACATGAAGCCCAGATGGACCCCTGACACTGCAGCCTGGGTTGCAGAAGCATGCGAGACTCAGACCCTGTCCGCAGCCTCAGTCCTCACCACCTGGCATCGCAAAGTCTGGGACCCACATGAGATCCTGGAATTGCGTTTCCTACCCTCTGTTTCCAATGCCCTTCTCTCTGCCTTCTTATTTATCAGCCCTTATTTCTCATTCTTCACATCTTATTTGGGAAATGGAGCCCTTGGTGCAGGACAATTAGACACTAAATCCCCTGGCTTATGTACCCCTCGATCTGTCACCTGCTATTTTACTTTCTGTGAGTTACTGTGTGTGAATTACATTTGAGCAGGACGTGAAAATCCAGCCCTATCAAAAGCAGACCTTTCCCTGCCCCTGCCCCTCGCCCCTTCCTCTTAGTTGCTCTCATTCAGGGCTGTGCCACCCCCTCCTCTCAGGTCGGACAAAAGCAGATTCTTCAAAATGGTCCTTCTGGGACTGTCTATTTCATTTTGAACTTGACACAAAATTACTGTTTTTGACAGTTGAACTTTTCAGCATGCTTGATACAAATATTTTAATATCCTGTTACCTGAGCTGAGGGAGAGATAAAGTTTTACACCAGACACCTACACCAGCAAGGGAATAAGTTTTCTGGTGACTGATTTAAAGGTACAGTAATAGCAAAATGGTTAATGAGCTAACCATGCATGGGAGGGCAGAGGTCAACAGGGAAAGCAAACCCTGTAACTCAGCCAGAGCAGTGGGACCTGAGTGAAAAGAGAAATGCTCCCTGGCATATAGTATAACAGCTTCACTCTAAGTTCATTCCCAGGCTAGAAAGGAGAAAAACTTATATATGAGTTGACATGAAGAATATCTCCTGACTTACCTCAAGGGATGGAGGGCAGAGAGGAAGAGGGCAGGACAGCCTGGATGACAGGAAAGAAAGGCTCACAAGAGCTGGCACGTTAGGTGAGATGGCCTAGCTCATGTTGGCTGTCACTGAAGTGTTGGATGAATAGTGAGTTGGATAGAAAACTAGATATTAAAATATTGGCAGCTAATTCAAGTTCATACACTCAGCAAGCTAGAAAATGATGGAAGAATCAGGCATAGGGAGGCAAGAAAGGAAGAACTGAGCCCCTCAGGAACTGGAGCTAACTCACACAGCCCTAGGAATATCTATTGGCACTAGCCAGAAGAACTTTCTGGAATGATCAGGATTTTCTCCTTTATACTGTTTCAGTATCACTTGTGGTTACAGCATACATAAAATGTGTATCTGAAACATTGAGTTTCTAACTTTGATTTAAATTAGTTAAACTTATTTAATAGCTCCATATGGCAAGTAGTTAGTTTCCAGCTCTGAGCCCTAGGAATCCAAGGAAGGGTCATTAGATGGAGGCTTGAGCATGCCACTGCCGAAGGTGCTTGGATCCTCACAACTTTATTTCTCTTCTCTCTGTCTTCTTGCGTCCTACACTCTACTGTGGCTGTCATTTTTCCACCTCAGATTCTGTTTACTCCAACTTTCTGTGCCTTCAAGATTCTGACGTATGTGGTTCATCGCTCTCTAAATCAACCATATCCCTTTATTACTGCTCTTTATTCACAGTACCAAAAACTTAGTGACTTAAAACGTCTCGTATCTATTACCCTCAATGTATATGGGTTGGGAGTCGTGTGTAGGGCTTAGCTTCCACCTGCTGTAGGGTCTCACAAAGATGCAATCCTTCTATGGGCTGTGGGTCATGTCTGTGGTCTCATCTGAGGTTGGGTTGGGGAAGGGTTTGCTCCCAGGTGTGTGCTTGGTAGACGCATCTAGTTCCTTTTAGCTGGCTGAACTGAGAACCTCATTTTCTGCTGGTTGTTGGCTGCCTGAGTTCCTTAACACATGGGTGATTGGGGCTGCTTGTGTCCTGAAAGCCAGCAAAAATATAGTGTCCTCTCAAAATAGACAGCATGATGTCATATAACGTAATCACAGTTGTGTAACCCCACACATGTGGTCCCTGTACCCAGTCACCTGTGCCATATTGTACTGATTAGAAGGAAGCCACAAATCTTGCTATGCTCAAGGGCTGGGGCCAGGCAGAGGCAAGAACACTGTCCTCGAGCTGATCTGTCCCGTCAGCAGCTCCATCCTAGACTCCTCCTGCTGTCAACTAATCCGCTGTGTTAAAATATCAGAAAGAAAGAAAGAAATAACCAACATGGCTTTCACACATCCTGGCCTCAGGTCAGAGGAGCTACCTCTCTGGGTCGGGCTACCTGGGCCACACAGTGCAACGTGACTGGGACAGGCATTGAGCAGCTGCTTGGAGCTCAAGAGCAGATGGAGCCAGGCCCAGCGATGCTCCTGGCCCACACTCAGGAAAGCGTTGGGAGTTCTGCTGCATAATCTAGAACATGCTACCTTCCTTTGCTCAGTTTCTTTTTCTTTTCTTCCTCTTGTTCTCCTTTCTCTTTCTCTTCTTCTTGCTATTGGGGATCAAATGCCCAGGTCTTTCATACCAAGCTATATCCTCAGCCCTTTTCAATTTTTATTTCAGGGAGCAGTTTTGCTAAGTCGTCCAGCAGGATTCAAACAGCATCCTCCTGCCTCAGCCACTCAGATTACAGCTTGTGCCATTGCCCCCAAGCCTTTTGCTGAGCTTTCATCTGAGGTATAAGAAAAGGAGTGAGTAGCTTTAAGGGAAGGAAGGAGCTCCTTGAAACTAGATCCAGTTACATATTAGACAAATTAAGGAAAATGACACTCTACTAGGTAGAAAGTGACTCCTCAGAATGCTTCATTTCAAAGCAAGAGAGGTAGGAACACAATGTAAATGAAATAGTCAGAAATATGTCAATGAAAATAAGTGAAATGACTAACAGTATGGGAATAGCTAAGAAAATTATGCTAAATTAGCATCACTCACTATTATACATCATGTAGAAATGCTTAATATGAAAATTACAATAATTCAAAAGTATTTTGATTGAAAACTGAAGAAAAAAGAATACTAACATTTAAATATGAAGATTACAAAACTTTGTGAACATATGTATGCGTAGAACACAGAAAAACATTTGCTTTTGAGTACATTTTTGGAAGTTCTTTACTGTTATTGTAATGCTCATTATGCCAAAAAAGTTAAAGATAAAGATCTAAAAATTATAGCTAATGTGTTTTCAAAGCTTGCCATATGACTGCCCTGCCAGCCGCTTCTGTGGTGTTATGAGTGTGGTCCTGGCCACTCTCTTAAATTGAAGATGAGGGAACTGTGGCTCTGAGAGAACTTGCTGAGCTGGAGAGAGGGATTTGGACCAGGCAGCCTGGCTCTTGTACTAGGGCTGTTTGAATCCACAGGTAGTGGAGGTGAAGCATATGGAGCCCACGAACTCGCCACTGATTTGTGTAGAACTGGAAATCTAAAAGACTTCAAGATGAAACCTTACAGTGCATTCAGTCATATTCAGAATTAAGCTTGACACATGAGGGCTGGATTTCCATGGAACGTGGCATCATGTGTACCTTACTGTCATGTCTAGGATTTCCGAACTACTGAAGATTCTCGTTTTGCAAGAATTCTTGCTGTGCCGTGGTAACTTTCATAAAGTCGTAGCCTATAATGAATTTGATGAATCACTTTTAGCTAAATGATTTTACCCATATGTTAGAAATATTATTCTAAGAAATTATGTAGCAAAAAGAACTACGTACAATTTGAGTGTAATTAAATATTTGCTGTGGGGCGCACAGCCCCTGTAACTCCTACATAGCTGAGTCCAAATGTCCATATTTTCAGCTGTTGTATTTCCTACCTCTTCTCTACAAAGGCTGACTGGCTCAGCAGTAGTCAGTCCTTCAGGACAGGGGTGAGGACAGTGTAGAGGGCAGGAGGCATGGGGCAGGAAGGTAGGGGAGAAGGAGGAGGAGGAGGAGGAATACTTGGCTGTAGGGCAGTGGCCTCCGCTGATCATGAAGCTGCTCCTGTGTGTTTTAATATGTGTGTTTCTGTTCTTATGCCCTTGTAGGGGAGCATACACTGTGTGTGTGTGAGCTTGTGTGTGTGTGTGTGACAGGCATGTGCAATGTCTTTTCTTATGGGGAATGCCTGGAATCAAACTCAGGACCTCGTGTCTGTCAGGCACGTGCTGTGCTGCAGTTACATCCTTGCTACATGTACAATGTTTTTAAGCAGGTGGCAGTATTTAATAATGAACCTGGTCAGCTGTCCCCAGGTGAGTGCGAAGTAAAGGACAGGGGCTGGATTTCTCCAGTGCAGGGTATCATTTATCAGCACGTGTGTCCTAGGCTGCGCTTGCTGGGGGAACCCTCCCAGGGGACTTCAGGCATCGATCCTAGCAGCACTCTTGGTTTTGCAGGCGTCTGTCAGGATCCTGCTGGTCCCTGAAGCAAGTGACCCAGAGTGCTTTGAGTGTTGAGCTGGGATTTTATTAATAGATTTTCCTCCTCTCCCCTCCAGCCTCCTGCCAGACTTCTTCTCTCCCTCAAGATTGTTCTCATGGCTTTTAAATGTGACTTTTCAGTAGGTTGCTTGGGTTTGTGAGAGGGGGCTTCCATGGACCAACTGTGAGACATTTACCAGGTGGAAGCCTAAGATAGTATCTTGCGACTGAGACCTCTTACATTTCTAGTCTTGCAAACTCATTTTTGATGATACCCCTTAAATGACATTCGCTGCCCTTTTGCCCATCCCGACCAAGCACCAGGATCTCATTGTGATAACTCTAGGCCATGTGTTACTTGATCAGGGTAATGCAGAATAATTGCTGCCTCACTGTGCTCCATTAAAGCACTGTAATTGGTGGCAGGTCAATGGCTCAGTACAGCTGCTCTGAAAATTGAGCTGACATAGATCCTGGGATAGGAAGGATAGCACAACCCTGATGCAAATGGCAGAAATTAGCATCGGGTCAGTAGGTTCTGAAATGCAATGTGTCAGCCGACCCAGGGCGCCTGCGTCAAGTCTCTAGTTTTCTCTGGGATAAAATAGGATGATCGTGGAATAAATGAGTCCTTTAACTTGTATTAGGCATCTTAAAAGGTCATTGAAATGCCAAAGGACGTTAAATACCATGGAAGTGTGCAGAGCCTCACATTCCATAATGCATCATGTAATTGTTTCAAATGGTCAGTTTCATAGGTACAGCTGCAGCCCTGCTGTGGCCCAGATCCAGCCCATAGATAGCATTTATAACATTTTATATCATTCACACATTTTATAACATTTGCACATTGCGGAACATTGATAACTTGTCTAGAATTGTTAAAGAGAGATAAGATAACCATATAGCTTACTATCGGTAATAGAACTCTTTAGAGAGCGATAGTAATAATTACACTAGGACAAGGACATAAACCCAGATGGCACTCAAAGGACAAGGCACAGCTCTGACCTACATTTCATTTTTCTCTCTTTGTGGCCAGAGCTAGATGTGAATTGGATGGATAAGGATCCTGAGCTGGCCTCCTCTCTCCCTGGTGGGGTAAAGTGCTTTCCACCAGCCTTTCTAGTCCAGCCAAGTGCCCGCCTGGGTAACCACAAGAAAGTGCACCCAGATACCAAATTGAGGAGGTTTTCTGCCTCTTTGCACACAGACATGCATTCATGAGAAGGGGACACGTTAGGAGCCAGGACGGAGGTGGTGAACGGAAGAGGAGAGGCGGTGGGAGTGGGAGCCAGAGGAGCCCAGGAAGGGGGCAGTCCCAGAGTGTGCAGTGCTCTGGGTGGTGAGAAGGAGGACCAGTCCACAAGGTGTAACCATCGGCCTCTCAGAGAGCTCCTGGTGGCCGTGTGCAACCTGGCCATCACCAAGGCAAGCTGGGTAGCCAATAAAACATTGCAGAAGTGATGGGTGTTCCTTTTGAAATGAGCTCAAAGGAGTGTCATGGCTCACTGTCCCTGGGGGGCAATGGCAGTCACCTCATGTGGATACCTACCAGCCCTGTGGAGATGGTTGTGTGCTGAGGAGCTGGGGTTTCCTCTCAAGCACCTTGTGAGTCATCTAGAATATGTTCCCGTAAGAAATGTCCACTGACTTTTCAAGGAAAGTAATGCTGTGAGATGTGACCTGACATATATATATATATATATATATATATATATATATATATTCTTATCCACAGGCACAGTTCTTAATTTTGCTTGCATTTTTCCATAGCTATTCTATAGTGCAAGTTAACCTGTACAATAAAGGGGTTCAAAATAATTCTCTGAAGTTTGTCAACTCCTACTACAGGTCACCAGTGTTCCCTGGAGAATGTCCAAATGGCAACAACATTTTCTTAAAGACAACTACAGTGCACTCCTTGATGTGAAAGCATTGGACTAGAGGGGCTGAACTAGGCTGCCCAGCCCCGCTGGAGCCTGGGGTTCCTGTCCCTGGAAGAGTTCAGGCTGCGTGTAGCACTGGCCTGGGGAGCCAAGATCCTATGCGAGCTCGGTGCAGCCCCGGAGCCTCCTTTTGTTCTGCGTTTGCCTAGCTAAAGCACACCCTGGATTCACTTGAGCTCATGAATTAGTAAAGAGTTAATAAAGAGCCGACCAAGGGCCCTCTCCCGAGCAGCAAGCTGGATCCTTCGGGGCTGGCTCCAGGAAGAATGTCCTTTGAATGGTTATGTCTTTCTATATTTATCCCTAAACGCCCACCCCCAAATTTAACCAAGGCAAATACTGTCTTGAGCTCTCTTCAGGAAGACTTTGTTTTAATGTGTGAGCTCACAAAATGAGGAAGGAAGCACAGTCTGTCTCCAGGACAGCAGTACAGACTGCACATTATTCAAAGCAAGCAGCAAAGAAGGTAAGAGAGGCCGAAATCCCAGTGTGAGCTTGGAGCCCCGCCCCGTCCATGGAAGGGAGAGGCCTGCTTGCTGATTCACACGGAGGCCATCTCTGCCAATGCTGGTCACACCAATGCTGTCTCCCCTCTCCTTGTCTGAAAGCCTCTCTGAAGTCTCCATGGTTTGTGAAGCTCTTTCTTTCTAATTCTTTTTTTTTTTTTTTTTTTTTTTTAGCAGAACCAGGGATTGAACTCATGCCTTTGCACTTGCCAGGGAAGCACTTATTCCCCTGAGCCATCTCTCTGGCCCCCTTCCAATTCTTTTTAAATAAGCCTGCGTCCACCTGGAATTTCTGTTGTTTCCTGCATCAGGAATTGTGCCCCAAGGGGGTGCTGTGAAGGACACCCACACTGGGATGTCTGGGGAAACTGAGTTTAGAACTCACTGGACCACTCCCAGAATTCCTTGCTCCTCTTTCCTCAAACACAGAGGATTCCCTGGAAGTGTGTTCACATTTGTGTCATCCCTGGCCTTTCTTCATATTCGTGCAGAATCTTTACTTCTGGCTTTTTGTCACAACATGGTCAGGGGGCTGAAATTGACAGGCAATTCAGAAGGAACCAGTGACAGAGAGTTCATCGCATGTTACCAAGTCTCCAGCCAGAGCAGGCCCAAGTGACAGAAATTATAGACTGAAGTTTTATGCCCATATCTGGGTTTGGTGAAATGCAAGGCCTTCCTGAGAGAGGACTGTCATCTTCTCTCCCATAGGGGCAGTGCTCTGTGGAAGGAGCTAGAATCAGTTCCTGGCTCTGCCAGTCTTGCTGCAGAACCCTGGAGGCAATGCTTCCATTCACCAAATCCTGGCTGCTTTTTTTTTTTTTTTTTTTTTTTTTTTTTTTTGCACAATGAGTAAGAACGCAGAACCTGCCACTCAGGGAAGCCATGAAGTTAAATGAAGAGCCCACTACTCAGCAGACACCCTGGTCACACGCTGTTACTTTTATTGTGGCCAGAACCTTCAGGAAGTTTGCTAATGAAGAGGAGGCCAGGAAGAGGCTTGCAGTCGCCAGGACACTCTTCAGACAGCTGGCACATCTGTCCCTTCATTTTTTTCATCGAGTTGCCAGTCTACAGTGTCATCCATGTGCATTTTAAAACATAGGTTAGAAATCATTTACTTCCTTTTTGGTCTTAATAATGTAAACTAAAGGAAGGGGCTCTTTAGCACGAAGCATCCAGGACAGCTATGTCAGAAAGGTCAAAGCTGACTTGTTTGAAGGACAAAGCCACCTCCGCTCCACCCTGTGGTTTCTGGAATCCAGTTTTATGGCCCTGAGCAAGACCTGGCAGGTGTGCAGGAGAGTGTTTCCAGTTTGTAGTGTCCTGCACCTTCATCTAGGGACCCTTTATTCCAGTGTGTTTGTCTTTGTTTAGATGCGTGACTTGCAGAAGGCCAGAGTGGAGATTGAGCAGCTGGGTGCTGGGAGGAACGGAGCAAGTTTTCCCAGGGAATGTGATGGCCGGCCTCTCTGTGCATAGTTAATGAGGGTGCAATTGACAGTGTTCGATTGTTGGATCTCTTGGCTGTGTATTTATGTGAGCTCTACCTGTGTCACAGGGCAAGGTTGCAGACTCTAACCCCCATGCAGTACAGCTTCACCTCCTATTCACCCTGTTCCCCCTCTGAGCACAGGAGTTACTGTCATGAAGTGCCTGCTGTCTTGGACACCCTGAAAACTTGGTGGCAAGATCATTCTAGTCCATAAGCATGTGTCCAAGGTTGTGCTTCTTCAAGTATCCTTTGGAATGAGCCTTGTTTTGTATCATCTCTTCTAGACTGGCCGGTGGGGAAATTATTCTTTATGTGCTCAAGGTCACCTTTGTAAAAACACATGACTGAAGATACGAATGCTTTACTGCATGCGCAGTGCATAAAACAAGGCAGCAACATCCTAGGACATGTAGCTCTCAGAAGTGATTTTGAGCTCTGCAGCTGACAGGAGCTTGTCATCCGCAGCGCTGTCCTGAAGCCAGTTTCTATGAGGGGGTGACCTTGGTCTATCAGGAGCCCCTGGAGCTGGCCACCCTGCTGCAAGACCTGTATCTGGGGGCCTCTTGGGTCAGTTCATGGCATTCTTTCCTCTCTACCATTTTATTCATGTGGTAATTTCTTATGAGCAGATCCCCCCGTGGGCCTGCAGCTCCACCGTGAGCTCATGCCCACTCCTGGGACACCGATGTCGTGCTCTGATCTTGCCAGAACCATTGTCCCCAAGCACCAGAGTCCTACTTGTAGGTTCTGATCTCCCAGAGCCATGTCAGTGTGAACCGCCTCCATAAATCCTCATCCCTTGGAGCCTCTTGCTGATGCGCTCACCGCCTCGGCAGACCTCCCTGGTTACTTCCCAAGCCCTGACGAGCAGCCCTAAGGGTGGGTCTGCCCACCCGCCTCCTGGTTTCAGCTTCTGCTTTCTACCCAGCGAGTGAGATAAACGCATCTTCAGCATGCTCCCCTTGCCCAGGCTGGAGCAAAACCTCCACGGCTGTATTTCCTGTATACCCACCTCAGACAGAATAGACAACAATAGAAAACAAAATCTCGCCATATGTACCATAAACCTTCTGTGCATCATGACACACATGCAATACCTACCCCTGGGTTCTTTCTGGTGGCATTTCTTTTTGCATTTACCCAGAAACTGGTCATGTTTAGAAGTCCTGTGCGAAGAAAAAAAAGGAGAAAAGACAAAGGGCTTATAATGCCTGAGAGGTGGTTGGCCCAAAAGATTCACCACAGTGAGATTTATTTCAGACATGTTCCGTGCATTCTCATAATTTTGTAATTCATGAGACATAAGGAGGACAGGAGAGCAATGTAAACACAGCCACTTACGAGATGGATGGAGCTCATGGAAAGAAACTCAGCCTCTTAATACAGCACAGAGCAGAGTCTTGGACAGGAAGATGATATCTGGATTATTTTACACACCAAGGAACTCACAGCCACGTGTGCTGGAGTGACAATGAACAGATCAGCCTGTGCTGCCTCTGCCTTTCTCAGGGACCAAGTCCTTTGCCCTCTGCATGAGGCAGTGCAAGTCCCAGGAGCCAGTGTGGGCCCCGTGGCCTTGCCCAGGGCAGTCAGTCCACAGTGGTCCCACTCTTCTCTATGCCTAGGGCAGCCTCTATTACACCCTGGCCACTGGTATCTTCATGGCTGTGTCTCAACTTCTCTCCCAGCCTGCAAGCTTCCTGAGGGATTCTGTGCCTTGGGTGGCTTTGTGTCTGTCCTTTAGGCTATAGTTCTCATATGTAGCAGGTACACGATTCTTATCTGTTCGTTGGTTAATTGCAAATGCTATGATTCAATTTCTCTGCAGTTTGGGCTGTGATCAGAGATTGTATGCACAGCGCTTTTGGAGTGGCAGGTGGGTAAGCAGCATAGAACTCTTTGATATAGGATCATATATGGGTGACCACATCAATTTATAGCAGCTCTTGTTCATAAAAGATCCATCAATAGGTCAATCAAAACAATGCAAAGCTTCCCATATGTATATTTGATAATGAAGAATTAACCTAAGGCTATTGTGTGATCATATATATATATATATATATATATATATATATATATATATATATATATATATATTTACTTTTTTTTTTGAGATGGTTTTTCTAAATCATTAAGTTACCCAGCATAAGCTTGAATTTTGGATCCACCTGCCTCAGCCTCCCAGAGTGCTGGCATTCCAGGCATCACAATACAAAAATAGTAAATGTTTGGGTCTGCATTTCTCCCACAAAATATATTTGCAAAGTTACTGAGCTTTGAGAGGTGATGTCTACATACCAGTCAATAAGTAGGTCACAAAACTAATGATCTGTATACACTTTTCAGCTCATTGTTTGAACATCCCAATTTCCTTTCAGTGAGAAATAACAGGAAAGCTGAGCAGTATGCACACTAGGTTCTGCCTGGGTTCAAACATATGTAAATCCGGAATTTCTCGTTTTTCCTTCCAGGACTCTAGCAGTTAAGTTTGTGTTCTCTGCTTTTCAACCTGGATGGTCAGTGATACCTGAGAATAAGAGGTGCTTGACACTGGTTAAGTTCCAGATATGAGCTCCACACCATATACCTCTCTTATGTTTGAAGAAGAGGATGTAAAATCTATGTCTGCAGTTACTCATCCATTGAATGAGGGTACTGCATTATAACAATGAAGTGTGGCTATGAGAATTGAATTGGTTAATACAGTTAACATGTAGCCTTAAATGAATGGCTCGCACATGCTAAGTGCTAAGTATTTGCTGAAGAAAGTCAAACAAACCTAATTCTTACAATAGTATTTTATGATGGGTATTTTCAAAAGTCTATTTACTAAAAATAGTGAAAGAGTAGCTGGCTTATTTGTTCTCTATCATTAAGTTTACATACAATGGCAATTGCCAAGCATTTGTCTCTAACCCTTGGTGACAATTATTTATACAGCCTAGCATTTTCAGCTTTGTTTTGAATAAATAAATATAATTATATCCATTCTCAAAGCCCTTAGAAGCATTTTCCAACAAGAACAAGAAGACAACCAGTATCTTTTTATAACATGACCAAGTTAGTTTCACACTTGGTGAGGGAGAAGCTCAGCAGAATGAGAAAATGTCTTAAAATATTAATTATGTATTACTGGGTTTCATAAATTTTTTAATTTTCTGAAAGGCGCTAATAAGAAGAACCCTGTAATAACTCAAGGGAAACAATGACACATTTGCATTTTGCTAGCTAAAGTAAGTACAGTTCCATGTTAACTACCTGATTGTCACTAGAATGACCACTGGCTGTGAGCACATTTTTTTTTTTTGGCACACAACTACAAATTGTTCCTTCCATCATAAAAATTTTGATCATTTTAATGTTGTTGTTGTTGGAAATATAAAACTATTCATTATCTTTTATTCAGACCATACATAAAAAGCTGATCATATGTAAAGGCTTTTTGTTTGTAAAGCAAGGGTCACAGTTCCTTTACTAAAGAGTATTGTAGTGACACATTCAGAGACCTCAAGGCACGCGTGATGTCCCTCATAAGCAGACCCACTGTTGATGACTTATTTCATGATGTTTGGGGTTTCATGTTTTTGTTATCTCATAGCGCCCTGTAGGCCTGCTAAGTTTCACTTGTGAGCTATGGGCTTCTGAGAAAAGGTAGAGTTAGTCCCTGTGAATTAAAAAAAAGTAGATCAGTCACTAGATAGTCTATAGTCTGTAGTATGGACTCAATACTTAAAACTATTAGAAAGAAGGGGAAAAGGATGAGGGAGAGGAGGGAGAGGCTGAATCTGGGAAGTTTTCCTTTCTGATCTGAGTTTGGTGTAAGTTTGAAACAGAGTCAGCTCTAGAGATGCATGTGTCTATAGGATTCAGTGGGGAGTTTCTGGACAGAAACAGAGTTTCCACAGCACAGATTCAGTTCTAGGAAACACATCCTGGCTGCTGGATGGGGTGCCTACGGACACCCTCCCTTATGGCACCACACATTGCAGGAAAGCAGAGTTGCCCTGTATTCCTGTGCCATGGGTTGAATGTGCTTACAGGGACCCAGCCTGACCTGCCTGCAGCTGTCCCAAGTGGTGGTCACCCGGATGGCCCTGTGTAAGCCTTGCATGGTTACCCAGCACATGACATAAACCATTCCAGTGCCATGTGGAGCCTTCTGACTGGGTCTCTTGCACTGTTTACTATGTGGAAGGATCCTGAGATCCATGACATTAGCTTGAAATAACCTAGGTACATTCTGGCTCAGATGAAGTCGCTTTTACCTTTCCCATGGTATGAACCGCTCCCTTCTGACCCAAATCTCAGGGACCCACCAGTTCTGCTGCCCAATGCTTGCTTCTGTATATACTAATCTAAAATATTTTAGATCTTTTCACCAAAAAGAAGAGTCAAATTCTGCCAACCTTTATAACACAGTTGTGTGCAAAATCTGCTTATTGAGTTGGTTGAATTTTAAAAGGGAAGAGCAGCAGTACCTTTGAATTAGAGAAGGAACAAAAATTATAGGCATATGGCGAAGGATCCTATTGTGGCTCGTGTCTGGATGTCTCCCCCAAAGCCTCATGAGGTCACAGGTGGGGCTTTTCGGAGGTGGCTGGATCTAGAATGTGTGGTGCTGGACCAAGGGTGTGATGCTGGAATTGCTTCATGGTGCAATGATTGGATTAAGGCTCATACACCCTGGCTGTGAGTGGGAGCCTGGAGAAGACACAGGGAACAGGAAGAGGGCCATTGCTCGCTGCTCGTTACTTCACTGCTTTGTTGCCTATCATCAACTGTCTTTCCCATCCTGCACCCCTCCGCCATGCCACACTGCCTTGGAATCAGCTGACTACGATCTAAAATCTCAGCAAACTGTAAGTCATGTAAACCTTTGCTCCTTTAAATTTGAGAGTTGTCTTTTGTCTCAGCAGTGAGACACTGGTGTTTGGGTAGCAGCACCAACTAGGTAAGTCTGATCTTTCCTTTGGGAGGTCTAACCTTGCACTTCTCTTGAGTTACATGCCTGTCCCTGGCTTTCCCTATGTGTAAATGGAAACATACCGACACAGACATTACTGGTGCCTGGAAAGTCGTGTTGCACCGAGTAACAGTTGCAGATACCTCTTGGGGGAGACCTGTAAGTACATGGAACGGCTTGTAAGGTCTGCTTCTGTTGGTATTGTAATTGCTTTTGTTCTGGCCTCCTGTCAGGTCTGATAACTTCCCCTATGCCTCTGTGAGTGCTGGTCTCCTAGCCTAAGGCAGCTGTGTGGAAGCAACCAGAAATCTCTCGCTCTTTGCGTTCTTCCTCAATCCTTTAAGAGAAGGAGGCAGGAGATTCTCCTGGGTGGAGAGCTTGGCCAATCTTTTCCAAGCACATGTGTCAGTGGGTTTATCAGAGTTTCATGACAAAGAAACTTCACCAGGTATCGAAATCCAGTTGATGATTACAGTACTACTAATAGCTGACGTGTGCTGGGCATTCATATGGTAGCAGGTGCAACTCTGAGAACTGAGTTTTCCATGGGGCTCATGTATCTGTCCCAGAAGAGGACAGGGACCCAGCATAGGCAAGCAGTGTGAGCGAAGAGGTGGCAGGGCCCTGGGCCGCCCTCTTACCCGAGTTACAGTGCGTCTTCACAGTATCCATCACTGGGATGTGAGTTAGGCTTCAGAACTCATGTAGTGCAACATAGCGACGAGCATCCAACTGCTGCGTAAGCTAAGATCACCTGGGGTGAGTTCAGGGGTGGCACACAGAGTGCACTAAGCCCACATTGTTTTAGTTATGTTCCTTGTTGCAGGGACCCAATACCCAATACCCACAAATCAAAAGAGGGAAGATTAATTTTTGTTCCCAGTTGGTAGAGGTCTCATACATAGTCAGCTGGCCCCAAGGCAGGGCAGCACGGTAGAGGGGCATGGCGGAGGAGAAACAGTGCATGGCGTCACAGGCAGAAGACAGCAAGCAGGGAGCCTTCCTTCTTTATGTCCCATCTGGCTAAAAGCCTTTGGGATGGTATCACTCGCACCCAGGATGGGCCTTCCCTGTACCCCCACCCACAATCACGCTAAACCAATTAGTGGACTAATCCAGTACCACACACCTGAGATCCAGCCACTCCCAGAAGTCCCACCTGGGAGTAGATGAGGCTTTAGGGGATCTTAGGGGACAATTTAGGTATAAGCAATAACACACATGCTCTTTGCTCCACATAGATGGGATCATCCCAAGATAGAGTCATCAATATGGTGGGAGATGAGGGGGACTGTGCAATTGCTCCACTAAAGACAGATTTTGCATAAAACAACGTACTCAGTGAAAGAAGCTGGCATCATAAAGGGGCATGTATTATCTGACTCCATTTATTTATTTATTTATTTATTTATTTATTTATTTATTATTTTTTTTTTTTGTCTTTTTTGAGACAGGGTCTCACTATGCAGTTCAGGCTGGCCTTAAGCTCACTTTGTAGCTCAGGCTGGTCTCGAACTCACAACAATCCTCCTGCCTCAGCCTCCCTAGTGCTGGGATTACAGGCATGCGCCACCACGCCCGGCTATCTGACTCCATTTATATGAGATATCGAGAGCAGGAAACTCCCAAGAGACAGGAAGTAGGTTAGTGGTTGATGGGGGGAGGGGAGAGATTCGGGAAAAAAGGAAGTAACACTGGGGGGTTGAGGATTTCTTCTTGTTTTAGAACATGAAATATTCTAAAATTGATTCTAGCAATGGTTATTCAACTCTGGGGCTATATTAAAAGCCACTGAAGTATATATTTTAAATGGATGCATTTTATAGTATGTGAATTATATCTTAATGAACTTGTTATTAGTAATGAAAAACCATGATGTTTTGAGTCTGCTCCAAATGATTTAGGGCCAGAATAGAGGCAGCATAAGAGGTCTCAGGCTTTTGTGGGTTTCATAAAAGTCGTTTATTAGAGGAAATGGTTGCTTAATTAAATTTATATAAATAATTCATGTGGGTCATAAAAATTTAAAGCACCCATAAACTTGACACTTAGAAATAACCATTGTTAATACTTCGGAGTTTATCCTTGAGGATTTTTTGCTAAGCATGTAGAAATTTTGCTCAAATACTCAGCTTTGTCCCTGAGCAGTGCTCGGTCACAGTGGCCTATGAAGTGTGAGGTCATCAGCGTCTCTGACATCCGGGTATTTCTCAGACTTTGAAAATTCTAGTGCAGCATCACAGGCCTCCATGATCAGAAATCCCGGGGGTTGTGGGACATAGCCCTCATTTTTTAGAATTCTTTCAAATGATATTGAGGTATGCTCAAGTTTAACAACCAAAGCTTTCCAAGACTTTTAAATATATACAGACTTTTTTTTAATGGATGAATTTTATTTATTTATTTATTTTTTATTGAAGAACAAGTAGCAATGAGATAGTTCCAAATCAAATTAGTAGGACAGATTCAATTATTAATACATTGCACATTGTTTTTGTAGTGGCTTTTTGTTGTACAAGGTGCATACATGATACTCTCTGTACAAATACTATTAGAGCAGATGCCTCTGATCAATGAATTAAGAGAATGTAGCCATATACCTATCCTTTTATTTTTTATTTTTTATTTTATTGAAGTACAAATATCAATCAGACAGTTTTAAGACACCTTAAGACAGATTCGATAAATTTATACATTGCAAACTGTTTTCATAATGTTTTGGTTATCCTTTTTTTCAAAGCTGAATTATGGTACAGTTTCAATAACTAATACTTCTTACATTATTATCTTCCCAGTGGCCATCCACAAACACTATTAGTGCATATATTTCTTATAGAATTATGCCAAAGTACTGCATATTTATCCTAACCGTATTATTTATACAAACACAGCATGGTTCTTCCTTTGTATCCCCTTTTTTGTTTAGTCCTGTCAAAGATGGGTGTTCTATTGTCATTCAATTATTATAGCTGCTTGAATTCAGTGAAACATTCCAACACAGTCCAGCAATAATAGTAGGTCATTTGAAGAAGTTGCTGACTAGAGCCATCCACAGCTCAGCTTATTATTATGGCCTTATTTTATATACCTCATTTTTATGCTTTTCTGCTGGATGGTTAAGACTGATCTAAAGACCTATATAACATAAAATGTAACTTTTGTATCTGATGAGGTCAGTCAAGTCCTCTCAGGGTTTATCCTGTAACCCCGTACCTCACTCTGTAGATCCTTTGTCAGTGTCAGCCATGTGGATGAGTCATGGCCATTGCTTGACCAGTTTGCTCTCTGAAAGCCTGAGAGAAAGTTTTCTCTCCATGTGACTAAATATATACAGACTTTTGTTATATTTTTAATTTATATTTTTCTATAATTCTTACCTATTAATATTCTATGTTTGGACTACTACAAATAATATTGTAAGAGGCATCTTTATACCACCTTTGTGCACTTTTTTCTTTCTTGTTGTAGTCAGTTAACCTTCTCTTGTTGCTGACACAAAATATTCAACACTCAAAACTAATGAGCAAAAGATTCATTTAGTACACAGTTTGTGGATGGTTCAGTCCATAATCAGCTGGCTCTGAGGCAGGGTGGCGTGGCAGAGCTGCAACAGTGCAACAGGGCAGAAGACAACGGAAACAACAAGAGCAGAAAGGAGAACAGACCCCTTTTCCTCCCTGTAAGCAGGCTCCCTTCCTCCCTCTAGGGTGGAAAGCACCCACTCCATCCTCCTGCCTTCCTCTTGCCCAGAATGAGGATGTTTACAAAGTGAGGGTCCTGACTCCTTGTTGAGTTAAACTTCTAAATTCTCAGGATGCCAACACAGTGTATCTCAGCCATTACAACTTCCAAAGTTCACTTTAGGGCTGGGGTGTAGCTTAGTGTGGCAGAGCCCTTGCCTACCTGTGCCAAGCCCTGGGTTAAGCCCCTGCATTGAAATTAATGAATATTTCTACCTGTACTACATGAGAACACTTATATAGTACACGACATTGGTGGCAGTTCTAGCCATTGTTTTCATAAATGTAAATAATGCAATAAGTAAAGGGTGGACCACAGTGTACCTTATAGTCTTTGATTACTGTAGTGGTCTTGAACAGTTTACAGAGCTAAAGACTATTTCTTTATTTTTGAAGACTTTGTTTCTGCTTTTTACTCACATTTCTATTGGATTTTTATTAAAATTTTCTTTCATGTTTCTTTTGGATTTTTCTCATGGAATTTTATATGTTTTGAAGTAATAAGGAATCTAACTCCTTGAATATCAATATGCTTCATTATACTTTCATGTAAACTTAAGTGTATTTTTTTTACATTTTATTTTGAAGAGTAAAAACAGAAGCAAAAACAAAAAAAGACAGAAGCAGGACACTATACAACAATGCATATGTTATAGATTTTTCAAAACAGGAATATCTAATTAACAATGATTGTTATATTATCTATTTTGTCACTCAATCTGTTGAAATATATTTTCTGAAGTACTTGCTTTTTGACTTTATTATGTTTTCAATTTAGAATTTATAATTTGTAATGATACAAAGTTTTGCTTTGATATTTTCAGCAAAGCAATTGCCATAAAATTTTATATAAGTACTTATATATCTTAATAATTTGTTAGTAAGCTTACATTAAATTTTGATATATCTAAAGTTTATATTGAAGTTCTCTATTTTTTCTCAAGTAGCCATTCCTGTTTTCTTTATTGAATAGACTTAGCTTTCCTGCTTAATTTGAAATCTAAATCTTATTGTACTTCAAAATTTCTTATATAATTGGCTCTGCTTCTGAATTCCGTAGTCTATTTAATTAGTCTGTCTTTTGGATTTGGTTTTAATTATCAGAGTTTTGAAAAACTTTAATAGTTGAAAGGTAGGCACTGGGGAGATAGCTCAGTGGCATAAGCACCTGACTGGCAAGTGCAAGGTCCCAAGTTTGATCCCCGATACTGAAAGAAAATCATAATAATTGAAAGATAAATGCCCTTTCATTAATTCCCCTCCCCCAAGTTTTTCCTGGTTATTGTCACGCACACTCTTCAAATAAATGTTACTGTAGTTTGAAAAGAATATTGGAAATAGCTTTTTGTGTGTGTGGTGCTGCGGTCTCATGCACGCGAGGCAAGTGTTCTACCGCTGATCTACACCCTGCTCTGTACTGGAACAGAGTTGTCTGAATTTCCTTTAATTTGTGGCATATTTGCTAGTAATTAGCGCCATTAAAACCCATCTCTTTCCACCCTAGAACATGATAAGACTTTTACAACAGTTAAGGCATCTTTTTGTGTTCCTGAGTGGAATTTTGTGGCTGGTATCATGGCAGTTTTAATTATTTGTTGAGCAGTTGATTTGTAGGCATACATTTTTATTTGTTGTGAAACACATACTTTCTAAAGAGCTCTAGGCACATGGTTGTTTTTTTGTGGACTGACTTTGTAGCCATCCTTCTCAGTGAGGCCTCAGATTATTTCTAATTTCTCCTTAGGAGTTTTCCAAGTAGACAATTCCATCATTTCAATAGGATGATAGTTATTGTGCAGTTTAGAACATTCACCCTTGTTGTGTCAGATTCTTTTCTGTTGGGTTGCTTGGGACTTTTGGAATCTTGTTGAGCAGCATCAGTGAGGAATCAGCCTCGTTGCATCCCTACCATTTAATGGGTGTGCTTTGTGATCAGCCCTGATGCTGAGATACATGCATACGAGGTACAATAAAAGAACGGTGAACATTTAGATTGAAGCATTTTTATTACAGTAGAAGATCCATTGCCATCTATTCACCCCAAAACACCCAACTTCTCTCCAAACACACTGAGCCCATCATGCTTGTTCTTTTCTAAAGCAGTTCTGGAAGTCCTTTATCCTAGCGCCTTTCATTGGGCCCTTGTGGCTGCCATGATGTCCTGAATCGGCCCAAAGTGTTTACCTTTCCTTGTCATCTTGATTTGGAGAATAGGAGGAGGCCCCTATTCTGGGGCCACATCTGCTGAAAAAGGCAACGAAGATGCACCCTGATGTTTTCAGCAGCGGATTTCCTGTTGGAAGGCACTTAGCAGCGGTGGCCTCCATACTTCGGTCTCCTTGTTTGTTTTTGGTCTTTTTGATTTTGCTGCATTTTTTGGTTCAGTTGTTTTTAGGGAGGTTTATTTTTTGTTTTCAGTGCCATGGACCAAACCCAGGGCTTCCAGCTTGCTGAGCAAGCACTCTACCACTGAGCCTCAGTCTCCATGCTTAGGATCCCACTTCAGAAAGGTAGAGGCATTGTGTCTTTTACTGTAATATTTTTAATTTAAATATCATTGTGTATTTCAATTGCAGCTCATACACAAATGTATACACACACACATAAGGCTCATATATGCAAATTTATCCAGTTACCCATCCATCATACCTATCAGTAGTAGTTCACATTCTTGGTTTACTAAAAGACTTTAGTTTTTGCTTTCAATTTTTCTTTACCATGCACATTGCACTTTATCAAACATCTCTTCAGGGTCCACCAAAATGACGGTGTGTTTTCCTTTCATTGCTCTATTTAACAATTATTTTTCATTCCACACTTGCTGAGCATCTGCCATTAATCATTTTCTTAAAATATGGAGACAAAAGATAAACTAGGAAAACTAAGTTATTTGGTTTGCCAGCTCTTAGCAAAGTAGAAGCCTAACTAGAAAGAATGGAGAGGCAGAGGTGAATGTCTCCATCCTGCTGCTGCCAGGAAATACCAGAGGGCCTTGTCTCAGGTACTTTTCTCTCATTGCTGAGGTGAAAGGCCTGACACTCAAAGTTGAAGTAGGAAAGGTTCATTCAGCTCGCAGTTTGTGGCAGTTTCAGTCCATTATCGTCTGGCTCCAAGGCAGGGCGATGTGGCAGAGGGACAGCAGCTCACAGCAGTGGAAGACAGGAAACCAACATGAGCGAAAAGAGAGAAGCAAGCCTCATTTCCCCCTTTTATTGTGTGTCCTAGGGTGGGTGCAGCACGCACACCCCTTAGTCCCAGCGTTGGACGATGGGCTGGCCACAAACTCTACATTCAGCCACCTCTGAAAAGCCTACTAGCCATGACCCCATGAGGTTTTGGGGAGACATCCAGGCACAACCTGCAGCAGGACTAGAGAGGACATGCGTCTCCATGGTCCTGCTCTGCCCACTCATTGGGACCATTTAGGGACCTATAGCTACATAAAACACAGCACAACACAATAAGACAGAAACATAACTTGTTTCCCAGGCCCATTAAATCTCTCTCTCTCTCTCTCTTTCTCTCTCTCCTTGTGAGTCTGTGAGTTGATGATTGATGCTATGGGCCAGGAGGGTAAATAAGGCATCTATGAACAAGCTGGCTAAAAGCTCTCACAATTTAACCAAACCATGACTTCAGCTTTACTCCAGGAAATGTTCTTTTCTAAAAAAAAAAAAAAAAATTAATTAATTAATTAATTAATTTTGCAGAACCAGGGATTGAACTCAGGCCCTTGCGCTTGCCAGGGAAGAGTTTATTCTACTGAGCCATCTCCCCAGCCCCAGGAAATGCTTTTAGCTAGGTATTTTGTAAACCCAGCTGCTTTGTGATATCGCTATTCTTATCATTATTAGATTGATTTGTGTAAAACTACCATTTTTGGCGGGCAAAGTATAGTCACATAATAGTAATTCCAAGCTGCTCAACTTGACATAATTACTAATAATTACTGTTTATTTGCTCTCATAGACCAGTAACTGTATCAGTATTTCCTACTGATACCAATATCATGATGTGGAAATTGTTTATTCCAATGTACCAGTGAGAAAACAAGCTCAGAGAAGTTAAGAACATTGTTTCAAATCACACAGCTAGTAAATGGTAGAGCAGTGGGTTGACTCAGTTGGCTTGACTTCAACTCTTCGGCTTTATCTTAGACAACAGGGCTGTCTTAAGTCAGTTTCATGCCCTGTTTCTACCACTGGCCCAAGACTGGGAGTAAAGTCTCCTCAGTAGAGCAAGGGCTCTCTGAATATGGTTTGTAGGCTCTCAGTACCTGCTGGAATTTGGAGATGTAAATCCTTTGCCCCTTCCACCTACTACATACACTGGAAACTCCACGGCTCTCTAACATTGGAGAAACACCTCCCTGGGTGACAATAACGAGAGCTATATTGTACTGAACACTCCCTGCATCTTACATAAATACCCCTCTGCCCTTTCTGGATAAAGCAGCCTTGTTTTCTTTTCCACAGCCAGACGACTTCACTGAGCCCTTCACAGCGACAGCACTTGGTCTGAAGTGTGAGACGGGGGCTTTGTATGTCCAGGGTCTCACCAGAGGCTATTGTATGGGAAGAATAATGCTGATATTGTTTGCAGAGCCATGGTGGAAAATCAGATCCGGGTGGAGGATTTATTTCTCTGCCATAAAACCAATGGGGACTCTTCAAAAGTTCACTGGCTGTGGTGCTAAGTCTCTGTGTTTGGAAACACTCCTGGACGACAAGGGCAGAGTCCTGGGTAATGCTGTGCACACCTCTATCACAGGCATCCAATTCCCCGTGAATTTTGCAATATAGTGACAGTAATGGAAAGCAAAATGATCTCTAAATAATGGTTTAAGATGGCTACTCGATAAGAGGCAGCGCAATAATTATGATCAATGGAGCATGGACTCAATATATATTGCCCATTTAGATGTGCCAGATTAGCTTAACAGCTTTCTTTAATGTTCTGAGTATTTTGTGTGTGTGTGTGTGTGTGCGTGTGTGCGCGCGTGCGCGCGCGCGCAAGAATGGAGGAAGGAAAGGAAGCAGAGGGAAGGGAGGGGGAGAGTGGGCAGCCAGAACTCTGCTCTGGCCTACATTGATCAGTGTGGTGCAGGTGACACAGTGCTCAGGAAGAAAGGAAATTGAGCTTCAGAAGGCATGTGATCCATTACCAAGAAAAAACACTCAGTGTAATGTGGGGCATAGGGTATAGGTGGAGGCAGGGGAAAGGGCATGGGAGAGACACCTGATAGGAGTTGGTCATTTTGCACAGGCTGATTTCTCGCTGATGATTGGCTTAATCACAGAAATTAGGCATGCGGGCAGCCAGCCAAAAGAGTCCCTCAGCATCCCTAAACACAAGCTCTGGAAACTAAGTGATCTGGACAGCGCTAGGTTCGGAAAGCTGGGCAAAGTAGGCCCGTGCAGCATGCCAGGAAGTGGGGGGGGGGATCTGATGTACTTGACATGGATCCTACTCATCCTCCAGCCAGGAGGGAAGTTTTCCGTGACAACCTGACTGGCAGTCTGGCCCATTCCCTACCTTTAATGTTTCTGGGTTGATCCCAGGTAAGGCATAGGGTCTGTGATCAGGTTCTAGTGAGGGGGGCAGTATGCCAGCTGGGCTGGAATTCCTGGGCTAATGAGGATGAAGTGATTGCAGTCTTCATCCTGGCTCGCTTTGATTTGTCAGTTAACGCACAGCCGCCTCTTCCCCCTTTCATGAAAGAACATCAGTAGGAAGTGTCACTATTCCCTGTGCCGGGAAGCCAGCCCTCTAACATGATAATCCCCATTGATGGCCCTGCTGAGTGGCTAATTGGCTCAGTGACTTTCAGGCTGGGTGAGGCAGCTGGAGCTTAGATGGTAATGGCAGCTAATGTTCACTGAGCATCTACTATGTGCTGGGGTTTTAGTGTGACAGCTCTTAAACTGCATGCAAATCACCTGGGGTATTTATTAAACAAATGCAGCTTTTGATTCAATAAGCCTGGGGAGGATCTTAAGGGGTGCCAAAGCTTCTGGCTAGCAGATCCCCCGTTTGAACAGCCATGGTGGAATGCCAACTCTTCTTTGATTCTCATATGAACTCCACGAGGAACTGTTGTTAATCCCATTTTACAGAGGAAGAAGTCAGTGAAAGCATAGAGAGAGGCGGTATCTGAGGGAATGTTGCCCAGCTCCTAAATGACAGATTGAAGATTCCAAATGGGGCCTGGCCTCTCCCCATCCTGCTCTTGTATGGCGGTGGCCATGGAGTTAGGTGCATCCGATGGTGCTGTGGAGTCACGAGCTGGAGCAGCCTGGCCACCAGAGTGGCCTGAAGGCATTCCCTGCAGAGTCCTCTGACCCTTAAGGCACCAGCAAGACAGCAACCCAGCCCTGGAAACTGGCGATGCCAGGACGCATCCTGACTGCAGCAGCTGCGGAGTTCTCTCTGCGTGTGCCGCGTGCTCTGAGCTGCTACACTCAGGCTACTGAATACTCTTCACCCAGCACCCACTTGCTGCCAGTCATCCAGCATCCAGACTGATCTAGAGCATCACTGGAAAGCAGCTGTTCTCATGAGACAATGAAAAAAAAAAAAAAATAGAGGACTGCTGGGGCTCCCTAGGAGCCCTGAGAGAAGAAAAACGATGCTTGCTTTGCTTCTGAGCCTTCAAAGTGGCGGGGCTGGGCTGAAGCCTGTATGCAGAGCTCATCAACACCTCACACTAATTTTCAAGTGCTCCAGATTTGATTAAACCCAAAGGGCAGTTTGCCAAGTGCTTCCTCCTCTACCTTAATTGTTTAGATTGTGTAGAATTTGAGTAAAATTTAATCCAGATGTTTCTGATTCGTTTAAGTTTAAATCACCAGAAAATACTCTTAAGTTGCTATTTGATGTTGCAGAAGTTTCTCTAGCATTTTCTGCCTTCTTAATAGGAGAGGTCACATTTGGGTAGGAGTAAATGAGGCCCGGGTACCTAGAGGTTTCATCTGATTTGATTTGAAAACCCACTTCTGTGAAATCTGAGGCAGAAGTCAATTTTGCTTTGACCTTCTTTTTAAATCCTGACCATATCCATCTCAAAGGGAGACCTGGAGCCATTTCATGCAGTTGATATCAAGGATTCCTTTTGAAAAATTAATACCCCCAGGCCTGGTCTTCTCTGGCCCTGTGGTCTGATTGGATCTGGCAATCAGCCACTCCCTTTTTATACTACAGGAGAAGCAATTCCGGCCATATGAGCACACTGATTGGACTTTATTTTGGTACCTAGGTACCTATTTATTCAGCTGATGAAAGCCAGTGTAGCACCAAGTGGCTGAGAACTGATAAGTAAGCTCTTCAGGCTTCATAGTGATTTTCAAAGTGTGGTTTCTAGAACTTCAGCATCAACATCATCCGGGAACTTAGAACTGGGGATTTGGCCTCATCCCAGACAGATGAAGTCAGATTCTCTGGAGGTGGGGCCAGAAGTTAGTGTTACCAGAGCCCTGCGGGTCCCTTGGGTGCACCCTGACACTTGGGAATTGAGGGGCTAGGGCAGAGGTGGCAAGCCTATGAAGTGCATACCACAGCTGGTTGTTTGTCATCATAGAAAGTGCTATAAGGTTTGCTGTTACTGGTCTAGGATCTTGGGTAGACCTTGCTGTCTTTTTCAGAACTATATGTTATCTGATTTGTAGGAATTAATGAGATAACTTTGTTATATGATTCCAGATATCTGTGCTTAAGCAATACTATATTTATCCATGGCTATAAAAAGGCCAAAAAAAAAAAAAAAAAAAAAGAAATCAAATAATCCCTTTTTCCCACTCTCTCTTTGCAGTGGTTTTGCCATGTGATTTTGTAGTGGAGTGTGGACACAGCCCAAATTTTCAACAGCAGCATTTTAGAAGTGAAAATTCTTCTGTTACCTTGCAGCATTTTCTTGGGCTTAGAAAATATCATTTCCTTGATATCCAGGTTTTTATAATGCATGTACTGAGACAGACACAGGGCTCAGCGGGCTGGTCCGGCAGGAGCACCCTTTCTGGCCTGAGTGCATATGCAAAGCCTTCCATTTGTGGAATGTTACTTGAGTTGCTGTTCTGTGTTGGGGCTGTCTGGGGCTGGGGAGGAGAGGCTCAGGAATTAAACTGGAGACCAAGCTCATAACCCATGCCCTGTGCTTTACCAAGAAGTCCCCAGATGTGAGGTTGGCAAGGACCAGTGAATGTGTGGTCAACCTCACTGCTCTCTGTGAGAAGTTCCTGGCAGCAATGGGGGCAGTGTGCAGACAGCTGAGGGTGATGGCGGTGTCATAGTTTGGATCCAGGCTGTGTCCCAGAAAGCCCAGGCATACTGGGCACAGCTGCAACCATTAAGAAGTGGTCTAGTAGGGGCTTTTCAGTCATCAGGGTGTGTCCTGGACTGTGGGACGTAGCCCGCTCCGCCCTTGCTCTTCCTGGCCGCCATGAGATGAATAGCTTGGTCCTGTCACACACTCTCAGCCATGATGTACTGCCTGTCCATCTGTCCCCAATACATGTACTGACCACTTCAAAACCCAATACACCTTTCTTTTTTTGTGTGTGTGTCAGGGAACTCAGGTATTTGGTATAGTGGTGGAAAGTGGACAGATGCAGGTGGTTACACAGGGGTCCCCAGAGAGGTGGCACCTGGGTCAGAGAGGATGCATGAGACTAGACAGGGGTGGTACATGGACAGGCATGGAGCTACGAGCGAGGATGGCAAGTGCTTGAGGGCTTTGGTTTGTGGGTAAGCGAGGAAGTTAGCACTCCTCTGTGGCTTTGGCAAGCATCATGCCAAAAGCTCAGTTGTATTTCTCCCTGGGACAGTGAATGAGGAATCATGGCATGCATTACAATATTAATCAGTAACCTGTAGGATCTCTGGTGGGGGCAGCACAGGACCGAGGAGGTTTTGAAGGTGCAGGTGTATGTTTCCAGCACATAGAGCTGATTATTCATACAGCGTCTCTGCTTCAGACCTTCCTTGGCTCCACATTCCTCCCAGGATGAAGATCAGCCTGGACCAGTGTGGGCCTGCCCAACTCTTAACGTTCTCTGCTGCCTTCCAACCCTCGGGCCCCAGTGGGCTGCCCCTCCAGTCAGCCGCCGTGCTCTGTCCCCTCCCCGGTTACCTGGGATTCCCTGCAGCCCCATCCTGCCACTGATCTTCTTGGTCTCAGTGAAGCGTTCTCTTGTGTGTCATATGGCTCAGGCCTCTGCCCTTCATGCTCCGGTCACGTTGGTCGCACTTGCTCTGACTTACCCTGGAGCATGCGCTCCACTGGGGCAGGGACCGTGCCTGGTGCCCGCCGGTCAGGTTGGAGGCTCCCAGTTGTTGGTTCCATGAAAAAGCAAGTGAACGTTTTGCTACAAAGGTGAGAGCCAGCAGCTCGCGGGTCAGGATGACATTTATTATGCAACACGAGCGGGCGAAGTCCCTGGCTGGGATCATCAGCAGCTTTCGGGCACTGGAGCAGGGAGTGCATTTGTACCTATAATAAAAACATCTTTTCCTGAGGGGTCTAGCAAATCCTCTTAAATGACTCCATTTCTATGCTTTTATTGACATATATTCTTGCTACTGAAAACCTGTCATGACAATTTCACATTTCAAAGTGCTGAAAGAATGTGCCTAGGTTGAAGCTTTCCGCAGTTTGCCAGGATGTCAAGTTTTATTCCTGTATGCATTTTTTTCCCAGCCGGCTTTTCTCTACCTGATAATGGAGGGTTATAATGGAAAGGCTGCAAGATATTTTAGCTGCAATGTGGTGAACAGCGCTGTTATTATACAGCTGGCAATAGTCACCTGAAGCCCACAGAACGGCTCTGGCCTGAGCAGAAGAAGCAATTCTGATAAAGCACTCCATGCTTCGAACCGAATCACCCCCTATAGAAGGGCTTAAGAATTACAATAAAGCAGCAGGCCACAGTCTTTCTTTCTTTCCGAGGGGCTCTTAACAGTCTCCCAATGAGGTGGTATCTGAGCTCTTAATGACATTGAAAAAGAGGGCTTTCCGTGGTCGCCACAAATGTTCCTAAAGCACCTTGAGACAAAATCTGAAGAATTTCTTCAGAATAACCTCTGAGCCAAACATGTGCCAAGTATACTAATTAGTCACATTTTTCAACGACACTGTCAGGGTAAGAAATGGGATGAGGACTTTACAGTTGATGGAATGGATGATATACAAATATTTTGGGTGAGACATAATCAGTTAATTGGTTTATTAAATTATAAAACCATTGTTTGCCCTAAAGAGCAATAAAACTAACTAAATGAAGTCACCCCTTTGAAGACTTTGTACATTAATTATGTTTATGCATTACTTGCGGCAGCCCCGTTAGACAAAGGGCTCTTTATCTCCACACGCCATGGCTACAATGTATTGTGGCACAAATGATCGGACCGACTTTATGTCTACATAATTACAGAAATCTTATCCCTTTTGTGTTTGCACATCATTTTCGGTTTTTTGGAATAGTTAAACTCCATTTTACTTTTTAATAACATTTTAGAAATCATTGTGATTCAGGTAAACAGAATTTGATTGCTTTGATGGATTGAAAATGGTTAGCTCAGCCCGAGTTTATTTGATTTGTTTCTTCAGGGATTACAAAGAATAGGATTTTATCTCCAGACTGACAAAAGAGACAAACTCTGCATTTTTGTCTATGCAAACGCAGAGCTGCTAAGCCACCCTGCCCCTCCACAGGGGAAATATATTAGGCTGGGGCTGGATTTTTATTCACAATCCTAGTGCTCATTCCATCAGAGGTGGGCTAGGTGGGGAGGAGGCACACTTTATTCCTATTTTGCACAGCAATTTTGTTTTTATTAGTAAGAATAAAACCTGAGTTATTACAGGGCACTAAGTACAACAGATCCCAGAAAGATAATTTGATGAAACAACGCCCGTTCATCCTTGTAATAGCCCCTTTGAAAGCAGAGGGCCATTCGGTGAATGGGTTTCAAAGGCAGTACTCTGAAGATCTGTCTGTGTCACCTAGACATGGGTTCCCTGGGGCTGCCTGAGGGCTCAGCTCCCAGATACATGTGGCTGGCACTGTGTTTCTGGTGCTGTTTATCTTGCCTTCCAGTATGACCTGAAGGTAGGGTTTTATAGAGGGTGAGAAATCAGGCACAGGTGATACTGCAGAGGAATCCCAGAATGCATTGCAGATACCTTTGCTCCACAGAGGCCTCTTGGTTCAGCTTCCTGAACCCTTTGGTGGGGTTCCCTTAACTCTGGATTCTATAGGGGAAACTTCTTTCAACCTTGTCTTTCTGAGGGAGAAGAGGACAAGAGACATGGCTAGCTACCTTTGAGTTACTGAATCATGGAGACTCGTGCTAAACTTATATAGGACAGGAAGAAAGTGTTAGAAGCAAAATAAATAGCGATTTATTACGTATTTGTTGAAGTAAATGTCTCACTATCACTCTTAACTCCTGGACTCAAGTGGTCCTTCTTCCTCAGCCTCCTGAGTAGCTAGGACTATAGGAACCTTTGTGCCACCAATTCTGGGTTAGAAAATAGGACTTTAGAGACAGCGACAGAGACAACAAACCTGGAACTAGATCCCTACACTGGCTCATCACCCCTGTGATCGTGGATGAATTTTTCTCGTGAGACCACTGAAGGATTAAGTTAATCTACACAAGTCCCTGCCCCAGTGCCTGGTGTGGTGTATGTGTCCAAAATGTGCTCGCTGATGCCACTAAGTGTCCATTGAGGCCATGGCCATGGCCTGGAAGGACCTGCTTTGTGGTTGAAATGATTGAACATAGGCCAAGACAAATGTTTCAAACCCATTGGCACCTTTTTGTCTTAAAGGTCTCTAATGAGGCATAATGTTTTAATACAGCCCATATAGGGTTTCTAGGAAATTGGGGAACATCATGATGGGTTCCTTTGATTGTGGCTGAAATAGACCAATTGCAGAGATTTCATGCTAAAACAATCACGAATGTTCAGCAGATAATCACATGCAAATAACCACCAGGTCAAATCTCATTACAACAAACTCAGTTTATGAAAAGCAAAACTCAACCACCTAAAATGTCCCTGATGGCACTAAAAGGTTCCCTTACTTTATTTGTTGGCTAATTGATTTAAGAAGGAACTGATGCAATAAAAATAATACTTTGCTCAAGCCTTTGAAATATTATACAACGCCATTTGGTTTCCATATACCTAATACTGGGAACAGAGTAAACTCAGAGTGGGGAGAAGGGAAGCAAAGAAGGTCTCTCAGGAGGAGATGATTTTTGTTTTAGTTTTGAGACAGGGAGGAAAACTGAGGCAGGGAAAACTGCAAAGGAGGAGCAATAAAGCTAAGATGCAAAGGTGGCGCAATCTGAAGGGGACAACAGCAAAGTTGGCCAGGGCTGGGCCTTGGGCTGAGGATGTTTCAAGCAAAGTAATTCCTATTACAGCGAGGATTTGCTGAACACTCTGGAAATTGGCCTCTCAAATGCTCTTCATGGCTGCTGAAGCTTTAAGTACACAGCAAGCCCTGGAACCCCAGTTAAAGTGATTTTTAGCATCACTTATGAAACTGTTTCTGGAACATCAGAGCCAGCCCTCCTTCTCTGTCCACCCCACCACGATGTGGCCCAAGCTTGTGATTATGCATTTTGGTCTCTCCTCAGAAGCAGTGCTCTCTGTGGAACAAGGGGAAAGAGGAACAGGGGGCGGGCCTATGGTGGACTGAGGCTGTCCTGGAGATGGGAGAATGGGGGACGGGGAGAGGTAGGCTGCAAGAGGTAAGGGTTAGCTCACATCTGTGGTTGACAGCAGAGCCTCTGGTGTCCATGGCAGCAAAGGAGACCGGAAATGTGTCTCCTGGGCTCTATGGTGATAATCATAAGTTTTAAGAAGTCAAGTTCTCTTCTGTGCTGGAAATTGGAGCCTTTGAGCAATGACTGGACAGATAAGAGCCCTGGGCAAGCAGGGGTCTGTGTTGAGAGTGACAGGATGGTAGAGATGCATGCCTGTCCCCCAGATCCCTGTCTGGGAAGGATCTTCAGCCCAGCTGCAGGAAGAGGGGAGGAAGCAGGGCTCACATTCAGCTTGAGCTGTGGCTCCTTCAGGGTCCACTTCAAATGCAGATAGCCAGGTGCCCAGTGTCACACCTTCCCATGAGGAAACCCATGTCCAGGGAGGGACCAAGATGGGAGGACAAAGGCCCAGCCATTTTGCCTCACCTGGGACCACTTCATTGGGCAGTACCTTTTCATGAGGGCTGACTGAGTATTGCCAGATTACAAGACTTTCCCTCTGCCTAATCCTAAATCCCCCTCTTCTTCCAGAGGAACTGATCACTTGTAAAGAACGTACAGTACAAACTCTATCACAATGTCAGCTTCTAGAAAACTCACCCTACACCCATAGGGAAGGACTCAGAACATGATGGTGAGGCAAGAGCAAGAGAGATGTGTAGATGGCAGGGGCTCAATTTGGTGGCAACCAAATGAGGCATCTGCTGACATCTACAGGCTCATTCTGCATAGTCAGGAGCTCAGGGCAAGGGCTGGGTTCCCAGGAGAGGGTGGAGTTAGCCTTATACAAGTCTCTCGATGCCCAACATGCTCCTGCAGGGCAATGTCTTAGTACCTTTGAACTTCTACAGCAAAATACCATAGACTGTGTAACTTAGATTCAATGGTCACTCACTTCCCGCAGTCCTAGAGGCTGGAAAGTCGAAAGTCAAGACATGGGTGGACTCCTCATTTGGTCAGGTGCTGCTCCTGGCTTCTGCCTCCTCACCCTACAGAAGGAGCAGGGCAGCTCTCCAGGATCTCTTTCATAAGAGCACTAATCCCAATCATTGGGCTCTACCTGTACAATCTAATCCCTTCTAGAGGCCTCACGTCCAGGTACTGTATTGGGGATCAAGATTTAACAAACTGATGTGTTCCTATGTGTGTGAGGGGTAGACACAGACATTCAGATGGTAGTAGACAGGTTATAGCTTCAGATAAGGCAGCCTGGAGCCCACAGAAGAGAGAGCAGTGAGTAACCTCCCCCAGCTGGAAAGGGGGCCGAGCAGAGTGCTGGAAGCAGGTCCTCTTCCAGCGCCCACCCAAGCCTCTCACAGCAGGGATAATAGCTGAGGCTCTGGATCTGCGTGTAGGCAGTGCTCAGTTGGTAGGTGACGAGGAGCTACAGGGGCAAGTGAATGGGAAGGGTGCCTGAAGGCTGGCCTGCAACAGTAGAGGCATGGGCACTGCAGGCCAGGGCTCTGTGAGCGCATGTCCCAGGTTGTTGGAGACCTGGCTTCACCTGGGTGCATCCAGTCTTGTCTGTGGCTCTGCCTTCAGCATGCAGGCCTCTGGTGCACAAAGTGATCGCTGACAGGCACAGTTCCAGCCCATTTACATGCATGCAAAGTGATTTGATTTGGTACTGATTTCTGGGCTTGTCAAAAATTTCCATTCTCCAGTTGGCCTGCCGTGTAAAATTCTACATATTTTTGGTCAATCTGCTCTTACAATCTACTCCACCAACTGTCCCGCAAATGAATGTCAGACATGATGACCAACAGAAGAGGGTCTTTTTTTTTTTCTTTTGAGAGTCGTCTAGAACCTCTTTCTTGCCCCAGCATAGCCCTGTGTCTGTGTCTTGTGGGAAGGAACGTACACACTTAGGTTTTGGGGAAGAAAATAACTTTATCTCAAAGACAAAGTTCTGGAATTCATAGTTCTTAGCTGATGATTAATTCCCAAGCTTAGAACCATTGTTAAGGGTGCTTCTATTTTAATCAGCCTTCGCCATAATGTAAAAGGGATGGTAGGGATAATTTAAAGGGGCTTTGAATAATTGGAGAAAGTATCTTGTGTAAAATGTTATTAGGTGCAATTCACGCCCTAGAGCAAGGGAGTCAAACCTGGGGCACGCACGTGCTGCGAGCCTCTCGGACCGTCCCCAGCCTTTCCCGTGCTGCGTCCTGCGTGCTGCGTCCTGCGTGCTGCGTGCTGCGTGCTGCGTGCTGCGTCCTGCGTGCTGTGTGCTGCGTCCTGTGTGCTGCCTCCTGTGTGCTTCTTAACTTGGGTATAGTTGGTGGGGACGTCACATAGTCATATTCTTCATTATGTATAAGTCTTTCTTTTTTAAATATATATTTTAGGGAAGGGTCTACAGGGTGTTCAGAGTCTCACTACTGGGTCAGACTCGTAGTGATCCTCTTGATTAAAGCTGGGATTGCAGGCGTACCCCGCCACACCCAGTCTTAATCGCTGTCTTAGCATGCGGAGGTGGGGTGGGGGTGTGGGGCGGAGCTGGCACGGCAGGCCCAGGGTTGGAACCCCTGGCCCCTGAACCTGCTTGTAGGTGCTTTAATCTGCTGAGCTATTTGGCTAGCCCCTAAATCTCCTTTCTGAGTTCGGTCATTTCTTTTAATCTGACCTGACATCTTTCAGGTCCCAGTATGCTGAGTTTAGATCAAACTAATGTCTCCTAGCTCAAGGTGACCTTTAGATTTTCTCCCTGGCCAAGTGAGGGGTTTCACATCCAAGCAAGGTAATTAACTATTTTAGTGAATATTGGGACACCTGTTGAGCAGCACATGTGTCTTAGTAGGGACTAGGACCAAATACGTTAATGTGAATGAGAAAGCAGAGAGCTACCAAAGTCTGCCAATCTCCACTGCCAGAGGAAAGGGAAGGGAGGGGAGGCGACGACTTGGCCTTGACTTGGGGTCTACACACCCACAAACAGTAAGATCCCCTGAATCTGTGTCACCCCAAAGCCCATGCCGAGCTCTCCTGGCTGCATGTCACTGGCGCTGGACAACACAGGTACTGCGCGCCATCAGCCGTAGAGCTACCAGAGATGTCTACTGTATAATGCCAGTCAGATACATGAATTATATGCTCATTGGTTATTTACTATTAATTAACCAGTAATATGGCATAGTGTCTTGCCAATTTATACTTCCACTAGCAATGCAGAGAAGTTTTACTTGTTTCCTGTCTGTATCTTCACCTGGATCTAGTGCTGGCATATTTTTTTGAAAAGTAGCCAATAGTGTGGAAACTGGATGCTGTCTCATTGATTCTCATTGATGTCTGCCTTTGCTTTATTTTGTTGCTAGATTGTGCAGCATATTGCCCATTTGAGCTTCCTTTTCTCTGAACTACTTGGCTTTCTCTCTTCCTGTCTCACTGTATCTATCTGTGTTTATTTCTGTCTCTATCATCTCTATTTCTATCTCGGCCTCTGCCTCTATATCTCTATCATCTCTATCTCTACCATCTCTATCTCTATCATATCTCTCACTGTCTCTGTCTCTGTCTCTTTCTCTCTTTCTGTCTGTCTGTCTGTCTCCCTCCCTCCCTCCCTCTGTCTCCAAGATAGGGTCTTGCCACGTTGCCTAGGCAGGTCTTGCATTTCTGAACTCAAGTGAACCTCCTGCCTCAGCTTTCCAAATTGCTGGGACTATAGGTGCGCCACTTCCTGGATTTTCATCTCATTTTTCATTGTGCTATCTGCCCCTTTAATAATTAGCTTATAGAATCTCTTTATACAATCACCAATATTTCTTTGGTCATTTGTTTGTTTTTTTTCTTCTGTATTTTAGAGAAGGGTCTACAAGGTGTTTAGGGTCTCACTACTAGATTGGACTCCTGGTAATTCTCCTGTTTACAGCCTCCCAAGTGCTGGGATTACAGGTATGCATCACCATGTCCAGTCTCAATCACCATCTTAGTGTGGCCTGGGGGAAGGGCCAACATGGCAAGCCTAGGGATAGACCCCCCCCCACTCCTGAGCCTGCTTGTAGGCACTTTAATCCACTGAGCTATTTAGCCAGCCCCCTCTTTGGTCATTTGGGCTTTAGAGAATTTCTATTTTATTAAACTCTGTAAACTTTAAGAAGACTTTTACAGAGGCCTTATGCAGTATAATTATACACATTCATTCTTGATTTTTTTCTAGATAATTTTGCATCTCATTTATATTCTCTTGTTTTAAGTCTGTTTTATACTGAGGTCTAAAGTACAATAATAATAATAATAATAATATATCACTTTTTGTAGCTTGAGATATAATTTTTTTGGCATAGAAGTGTAACTCTCCCAGAACCATTCAGCAACCTTCTACTCTGACTTGCAGCACTTCTCACTCTTAGACCAAGTTTCCATGTGAATGTGAGTTGGCACCTGAGCATTGTCTATTCCTTTGCCAGCACTTACTTAGGTATGTATATTCATAATAAATCATACTCCTAATTCTTCAAGCAGTTCTTGTTATTTTGAGGCACAGACATGTTATCCTCAGTGTGTCAATAATGTACTTAAAAATGAACTTGTCTGATGAGTTAAGTCCATTGATCTTGCCCTGTTCACTGCTTTTGGGGGGGTGGGTACTGGGGATTGAACTCAAGGCCTTGCATTTGCCAGGCAGGTGTTTACACTGCTGAGCTCTCTCCCTGGCCTCCCAGTGCTCCTTAATATAGTATACTGGGTTCTGCCAGCTCGGAGAATTCACTCACTATGATTCATCTAGTCCACCTGACTGTGGGGACACATTTATTTTTTCATACTCAGATCTCTTTATTGTACTTAAGAGAAAATGAATATGCAACACTAGCAAGGACTGTTCTGGTACCAGTGTGCTTCTGTGTGAATTAGAGCAAGCTCCCTTCCTTCCTGACTCAGAGCTCACGGCTTACACACCAGAGCCACACTCAGCTCCCATCCGCCCTCTTGGCTGAGTGTGGTGAATGCCTAGCCTGAAGCCCAGTGTGTGGCACCCTGACACAGTGTTCCATAGGTCAACCTGTCAGATGTCCCCATCAAAGATGAGGCTGTTCATCCATAAGATTTCCTTGTGGGAAGGAAGAGAGAACACATTGAAAAATAATTGTCTGCATACACATAGCATTTCTCAAGTGAGGAGCACATCTGTGCAGGTGATCTCTTGGAATTCTCACAACACAATATGTCTGTGCTCACAGTTAAAAACAGTCACACTGGTGGCTCCAGGGTGTCACAATGCCTGATGTATCCTCTTTCTACCTGGGAATGTCAGCACTGGCTGGGGACACATTGTTAAACCTCTTTTTTATTTAGATAAAAGTCACGAATTAGGTCAGTTTAATTCCTAAACCTCATCTAAGGTCTACCGACCACCACACAAGGGTTTGAGGATACTGCAATTGTAGAAAAATCAAAATCTGGAGAGAAAACCATCCCTAAGATGCACTGCTTTTCCAGAAGCAGCCACCAGAGGGCAGAATGAGCACGAGAGTCCCACAGCCACAGCAGATACATGAGAACTGTGGCACGTTCAGTGTGGTGAACTGGTACTAATGGTTGGGTAGGGTTGTTTTAGATATGTTTTCAGGTTTTTGGGTTGGCGCTTGTTGCTGGCCTTATCTTAGTTGAAATACTTTTCTCTCACACACTGAAAGAGAAACTTACTTCCTAATTGCTGAGATCAAACCTTTTGTCACAAGGAAATGCTGTTTCACGAAGAAACAGGCCCCCAAAACTCCAACCTGTTTTCGGCATCGCAGGCTCCCAAGGTCAGGCGAGGCCCCATCTGAAACACGGTAATCTTCTACTAGGCTGCCTTCCTGCTGACCGTGTGCTTTGTTTGTATTGCTGAAGGATCCTATTTATTTGACTGAAAGTTGATGGGTGTGGATTTCCTGACCGGGCTTGATTTGGGAGAAATCGGTTCACTTTGCCTTGTGCTGGCAACACAAACAGCTTGATTTTCTGGAGTACTGAGTTTTCATAAATAGGAATGCCCCCATTATAATAATTCCCTTTGCCAGAGGAAAGAGCCTGCCTGCAAGCTACTGGGGAGTGGGCTCTGTGCAGTGCCTGAATGGAGATCTTTCTTGCTTGAAGCCCCATGGACACATGAATCCTTCCTTTAATTAATTCACTGAGCCCCATTTGGGAGCGATGCCTTTAAACTGAAGAAGCCATCCAAGACTGTTCAAAAATAAGATTCTCTAAATGAAAGATAATGAGGCTTAATATGGATCTTGTTAATATTATTTTTATTTGGTTCAGAACTTTTTATCAGAGACCTCTGGAATTCTTCCCATTTGTCCGCATGGTGAAGACTAGCTCGGCTCTCGGGTGCCTTCCATAGGGCACCCTACCCATCGGGTCTCCAAGCAGCCCAGCTATAATCCCTTCTGTTGGCCTTGCCCTTCTTGCTGGAGTGGCCAGGGTGACTTTGAATCTTCATGTCTCGGCGGGGCCACAAGGCCATCAAACATGGACAGCACTGGTGGTTGCTTGCAGAGCCAGTTATGGCATAGCTCAGCCAGCATTTGCCAAGTTCAAGGGTGATCTTCGGTCCCTGGGCTCTCTGGGCACTCTTGGGAAGGCACTTCTAAGTTTCTACTTTATCTTAGTGTGACCAATATGCTGCCTGACACTAGGAGCTGCGGCCACGTAGCTCAACTCTCTGCTGGCATCTGGGTGTGTGTTCTTCAGGGCTCTGTAGCATGTGGGAACTGATTTACATGAGCTTAATCGAGTCTCCTGGGATTTCAGAAAGGTTTTATTGCCCCTTCATTTGACATAATGAATGGCTTTCTTGTGCCTAGATGTTGAAAGTTTATGTCCTGGGAGGGTATGTGAGGGTAGTGAGAAGAAGGTGGCTGCCTGGCTCCACCAATAGGCACTTAAATATTTGTTGCATACCTGAGTGAATGACTCACAAGGTTAGAAATATTGAACACATCAAATACTGCAGGCGCTGAGTGCTTTGCTAGGTGATTCAGAGCTATATTAAGTGCATACTTTAAAGTTTTATTGTGCTTAATCTTCAAAAGTTTTTGAGGTAGGTACTCTTGTTAGTCTCACTGTGTAGATAAGAGAACTGAAACTCAGTAAGTTTATAAACAGGTCTCCCATTACCACACAGCTAGGAAGTTTCTGAGCCTTGATTTGAACCCGAGCATTTGTTTCTTTGATTTTTTTTTTCTTTCATGTATTTGATACAAGGTCTCACTATGCAGATCAGACCTGTGGTGATCCTCTCCCCTGCACTGGGATTACAAGCATGTGCCACCATGCCCAGACTGGGTGGCTGGCTTTGCATGCCCCAGGAGTGGGGCTGGCAGAGCATGTGGTTCTGAGGAGCAGACCTTGGTCTCTGTACATTGTGTTGGAGAGAGAGAAATTCTTTTTTTCTGCTCATGCTGTAGGGCTTCTTAGGGCCTTTTATTTTTTTAAATTTATGTGTGTGGTACAGGGTCTGACTATGCAGTTTGGACTCATAGTGATCCTTCTGTTTTCAGACTCCCCAGCACTGGGATTAAGGTGTGAACCACCATGTCCAGGCTTGATCACTGGCTCAGTGCACCTAGGGGCAGGGCTGGCACACAACTGAACTCTAGTCCCTGTGCTTGCCTAAGTAGGCACTTAGTCTGCTGAGCTATCTTGCTGGCCCTCTTAGAGTATTTTTAAGAAACATTTTTATGGAATAATATAGGTGTAAAACAACGTGATATATATTGTGCTTGAATTCCTGGCCCTTCAGATCTCTTCAGTAAGGAAAAGTCTGGAAGATACTGAGTTGGATGAAGGCCCAACGGGCCTCCCAGAGGCTACAAGGCCATGTGGGCTCCCAAGGAGAGATGTGTTCATGGCTGCAGTGACTTTCCTCTCATTCCTTCCCAACAGCATTGGACTCGCCTGTAAGATCCCCAGTTGGAAACAATTTCAACTGGGGGGGGGGGGGCGGCACTGGGGGATGGGCTGGAAGCCAGATTCTGTCCTCCTAAATCTGGCCTGAGCGATAGAAGGCATCTTTGGCCTCAAGAAGTGTAATACAAAGAAAATCCTAATTGCTACAGCTAAGTAATTAGAAGATCCAACCTATAAATCATAGTGCAGCAACCTCTTTAATTATGTGCACGATTAAGTAGGGAACTGAGGCGCACGCTTCCTAGATGAGTATATTTAATGTCCTGTAATGGCAACAAGTTTCAAGCTGATTTATCATTATTTTGTTTGGTCAGATGATTTTTCCTGCATTTTAATGTGTTTTGTGGTTACATATTTGCTGTGAACAAACAATGCTTTTCCCAGGTAGTGTGCTGTAAAGGGCTGGCTGCGTGGTTTGTTTACTATTCCTCCAAGCCTCTCAGAAATCAAACAACATTATGTACTTATTTTTAAGGAGCTGCACTAAAATCTTAAACAGTCTCTTTTGAGCCCTTCCTTCTCGGCCAGTATGTACACAAACAGCAAGATATTTGAGAATTTATCCATTTCCTTGAGTCTCACTTGGACAGCTCAATATACAGTTTTGATAGGAAACCTTAAAAGTGACACAGTCTAACACAGCTCCTAACTGAGACAGTGTCTTCCAAAAAAACTACAGCTCACACTGGTAAAATGTGATGTCAGGTATCAGACTCACCAGTGACATTTAAAATCGGAGTATTAATAGTATTATAACAGAAACATTTAGCTGTATACCCTAAAGCTTCTGTTTAGTTGGGTTTAATGGCATGGTAGCAAAATGCTAGGCTTGGGAATCACAGAGGCGTGGGTTCAAGGCCAAGGTCTTCCTCTTATTAGCTATGCTGACTGAGGTAAATTGTTTAACTTCATTGGAACTGAAATCTGGTAAAACAGAGGAAACGCCCCTACTTTGCAGAGTGGCTCTGAAGATCGCTGTACTACTGGTCTCCTAGCCTACTGCCTAGGTTATTGTAGCTGCTCCATAAATGCTATTGCAATCCAAATAGATCAGGGATTTCCAGCTCAGAGCACCCAGAAGAAGCCCAAGTGATCCCAGAATCCTGATGATCCACTGAACACCCCTAGAGGGCCCTTTCTTAAAAGGGCACCAGGGGGACATTGCACTCACACACGACCAAACAGCCATAGCATCATTTTATTCATCTTTCTTGCAAAGTGCCCAAATCATTTCTCCTCTGGGCCCCAAATTCTGGCCCCCAAACTTTACTCCTCACTGACTGCCCCCTGAGGCTGCGTGGCACCCCTCCTACTTCTCTGTGCACTTGCTGCACCCCATCCTCTCCTCTTAGGCACGAGCAGGTCCAGCTGCCACCCACTTCAGGAGGAGCAGCCACACTGCGAAGTCCTCTGCGCTACTAAGTGCCCATCTCGGGACATCATGATAGACACTGCCAGGCGGACAAGTTTTAAAAGCAGGCCAGGATATGGGAGTTTGTGTTTTCAAGTGATTGGAAAATAGGAGGAACGAGCAGGCTAGGGGAGGAGATGGGAAATGCTGCACTGGGTGATCACTTCAGGGACATGGGTGCTAAAGGATCCCAGAGCACAGAGGAATCTGACAAGCACATGAAGGGGAAGGGGCTAGCCTGTGGGGGTGCCTCTCAGTTCTACGCATTTCAGTGCATATTGTTGTACACAGCCCTGTGAGGTGAGAGCTCTGGCATCCCCATTCTACAGGTGAATTAACTGAGGGCTTGGGGACTTGTTGGAGGTCCAAAAGCCAGACTTTGAAAGTAAGAGTGTGGCCCTTGGCTGTCTGCTCTTGCACCAGTGCTTCTCAGCTACCTGGTCACAGGGACAAGGACTCAGGAACTGCTCCAGCAGGACAGATTGCTTTGCACTGGACTAAGCCCCTCAGAAGAAAACCACCAAGGCCCCTTGCTATGTGATTATCTTCTAGAGAAAAAAGCAAAAACAAAAACATGCCATATTATGACTGAATCTTCAAAGACACCAGGGACAGACAGACAGACAGAAAGGCAGGCAGGCAGGCAGACAGACAGATGTCAAGCAAGAAGGAAGAGAGGTCAGCACAGAAGGAGAAGGCGCAGCTATCTCTGGAGCTGTACAGGAAGGGTTTCTCTCCAACAGATTTTCTGCTAGATGTGCAGATACTAAATCTTCATAACATAAAATAACACGCCCTCTTGGTAAGGGGTGAGTAAAGTGGCTGCTTTGTTTTTCCTTTAAACACCAAGCCCTGCAAGCATGGGGGATACACCTTGATAGCCGGTCTCTTGAGACTCATACAGCTAGCTCAATGCTGACGGTGTGGCAGGAGCACGGGGAACCTTCTCTGGTGGAGGGATAAGACCCACTCAGCAGGACATGGTGAGCAGAAGGGTCAGAATGACTATCTGTTCACTTGGTTTTTGTTTTAAGACAGTGTAGAAGGATTGCAGGGCTTTCCAAGGTTCTGGCTTAAGGCTGTGGTTTAAAGAAATGGCAGTGAAGCTCGGTGACACTAACTCCAGGACAGCCGCACCCTCGGAGAACCTCTTTGCCCCTTGTAGATTGGAATTTTCACTGTGTTTCTCGGTGACACTTGAAATAAAAGCTGAGGAATCATTGCACAAGGTCCATTTTTAAAAAGATTTTCTAATGTGATTTTTCATACTCAATGCTAGGCTTTGGATTAGCATCCAAAATGCAGGTTACTTCTTTATGCCTGGCTCAGATTCTGAATCTATCGAGGCCACCCGTCCTATTTAGTGCTGAGAATTTCACAGGCAGTAAACAGCATCTGGGTATCCCTCACCTCCTTTGATGTTTAGCACAATTTACAATGAAAGCTTTGGGAGGCGTTTAAAACCGTGCAAGGTCCCAAATCATTAAAGGAATGTGGTGCTAGACTTTAAAAATGAAAATTGAATGCATTCAACAATAAAGCTGCCAAATCTTAGTGGCCTGTTTGCTAGAGGCTGTTTAGGTGAAAGTGAGCTAGATTAAAAGAGAAGAAAAGAACACTGAAGAGCTTCTCCAATGAGAAATTATTAGTATACAAACTAATCATGGACAGAGACAGGTGAAAAGAAAATGGGTTATTTAATGACACAAAAATGCTAAACAATCAGACAATAGTCATTCTGGTCACTTTTGCCCTGTCTCTTTTTTTTGGGCCCCCATGACAATGTTTGGACCACATTCACCTAACCCTTGTCAGTGGGCTGGCCTTGTCGGGGAGAGTCTCAACAAAGTCTATGTACTCAGTGTACATTAAAATAGCTAATGTGGGAAGTTTCTCAAATACACAAAAGAACACAAACGCAACAAGAAAGCCTCACGTAGTCCCGTTTCATCCCCTGCACTACTTTAAAAGCAATCACAGGTAGCATAATCAGAGACAAGAACATTTTTTTAAAAAGTATGTTTGCAATACCATTTTTATACCCAAAATAACAAGCTGGAATTCCTTACTGTAATCAAATATCAAGTAAATGCTGACATTCCCATTTTTGTCATAACTGTTATGTGTGTTGTTTTTTCTTTCTTCGTTTTTGGTTTTGATTTTTGTTTCTAATAAGAAAACGTAATATGTGAGAGATATCTCCTGAAAGAGATATCTCTTAAACCTCTTTTTGTTTTCAGACTCCCACTCCATCCTTTTTCTTGTTTATTATTTTTGCATTATTATTAATTTATAGATTTAAGTATATTTGATGTTTATTTTTAATATTTTTTAATTTAAATAAATTTTTTACTTATTTATTTGCTACAGGGTCTCACTGTGTAATTCAGAGTGGTAGTGATCCTCCTGTCTCAGCCTCCCCAGCACTGGGATTACAGGGGCTGGTGTGGCATGTGGTATTGGGGATTGAACCTGGGTCCTTGTGCTTGCTGGGTGGGCACTTAGACTGCTGAGCTATCTCCCAGCCCAGAAGGGTCATGTATGTATTATTACTCAAATTAGCCCAGGTTGAGCTGCTGGGAGCTTTTCTCATTGGCCATTAAGTTCCATGATAAGAGCCCCATACTCTTTGGTCACTGTTGTGGTTTGAGGTTTTTGCAAAGGAAACAATACAATGCAGGACACATTTTATAAGATTATTTTAGAATCACCCAAAGAATCATATACAAGAGTGCAGAAATCTGTCCACACACTGAAGACCAAAGACTCCAGCTAGATCCTAATATCCTGCATGATTTCAGCTTGAAAACCTAGAGCTCATAACAATGTCTCATGGAATCCTGCTTCGCTGATCTGTGCTGGGAAGGCCCAAAGGTCAGTGGTGAAAGCTAGGAAGTTGATGCCAGCAGGATTAAGGATCTGTGGGAGCAGGCTGAGGGATCTGCACAAGAGCCAGGAAGCAATGCTCAAGGTAAGAATCAGAATTGCCCCCCAAAGTACCACAGCCATCCTTAGCAACAGTGAGGTCCTGAGCTCCTCCAGTACTGAGGAAAACTGAGTTCCCATCAGGAAAGTCACTGTGACCAGCTTCTCCATGAAGCTGAGCCATGCACCATCTTTCCCTTTGGAGCCAGTAAGTGATGCTCAAAGTGAGGACCCGAGCTCTCCCAAAATGAACCACAGCCATTCTCAGTTACAACAAAGGTCCCAAGCTCCTCCAGTGACAAGAACAGGCAAGTTCACCAGGAAGGCAGCATGACAAGGTCCTACAAAAGAATAGCCCAAGAGAGCCAGCGGCTTTCAGCAGTTCCAACAGCTCCTCCAATCAGCTTCCCTAACAGCCTCTCTACAGCTTTTCCTGTTCTGCCTCTCATGCTGCTGGCAACAGCCCTCAGGTGGGTCTTGCACACCGAGCACCATGCTACCCACTATAGTCGCTTCCTTGCTTCTAATACATTAAGACAGTTCAGGCTCATCTTGTGGGTCTCCTGTAGCCAATGTTTGCACCATAAAGCCCTCTCTTTCTTTTAGTGGGTGAAATATTTAAAAAAAACAAAGAAACAGTGCTTTCAAATTGCTCATGCTAACTGATTGGTCATGATCTCTAGGCCTTTTCAGTGGAGAAGGCTAGGAAAAATTTAAAGTAAAAGATGTCTTCTAGTTACACTGATATTTTTAATTAAAGTTCAAAAATCACAAAATTTTTATTTAAAACTTCCTCACAGAATCTATCAACAGACTTCACATCTACGTCTCAGCTGCCATTTTGATCACACCAGAACTTATTATTTAGTAGATGCTTCAGGAAGAGCACATGAGGAAAAGGTTTTGAGTTCCTCTGTCATCA